>PVJO010003699.1:0-81559 GCA_004026905.1 Hystrix cristata | reverse complement strand
TCTTTAATAATTTACTTAACCATTTTCCCTGAAAGGCATGTTCTCTTAACAGATATCCCCAAGCGGCAGTATATTCTTACCGTGGGCCATCCTCACCAGAAGTTTTGCTTTCCAGTTCCAGTTACATCAGTCAACAATAAGTCATCTAAAATTATTGAATATAAAATTCCAGAAACAAACTATTTGTAAGTTGTGAAGTACATGTCATTCTGAAGGGTGTGATAAAATCTCATGCCTTTCCACTCTGTACCACCTGGGATGTGAATCATCCCTTTGTCCTGCATATCCACATTGTGTATACTACCTTCCTATTAGTCAAGTAGTAGCCATCCTGGTTATCAGACTGACTGTTGTGGTATTACAGTGCTTGTATCCAAGTAACCCTTATGTATAGCCTAATGCTACATCATAGTGCTACCTCATTCACCTTAGTTCATCTCATCACATAAGCATTTTGTCATCTCACAAAAAGAAGTATGTGCATAGTACAATAAGATATTAAGAGAGAGGGAGGACAGAGACCACATTCACATAATTTTATTACATTATATTGCTGTAATTGTTCTATTTTATTGTTATTTTCAATGTATTATACTAAAATTGTTCTGTTTTAGTGACTTTAGTTCTATTTTAGCGTGTAATTTATAAATTAAACTTTATCATAGGTATATAAAGGAAAAAATTATAAATATAGGGTTTGATAGTATCATAGTTTTAAGCATCTACTGGGGGTTGGGAGGTCTGATCCTCTTCCAATAAGGGGGGACTATTACACTATAGAACTATATCTCCTTTTCAATAGCTTGTTTGTTTATTACTTCTGTCTTTGTGTGTGTGTGTGTGTGTGTGTGTGTGTGTGTGTGTGTGTGTAGTACAGTACAGGAGATTGAACTCAGGGCCTAGTACATGCTAGGCAAGTGCTCTATCATTGACCTATACTCCCAGCTCCCAATTTTTTTTTTAATTGAAGTTAGCTGAGATGGACTCTTGCTCTTCTGAGGAAGTTCATTTGAAGGCTGTATGTAGCTGGAGGATTTGGCTTATGGAAATGTTAATGACATAAAGTAGAACCAAAGTTGGGCCTTTCTGTCATTGTGAGGCCAAGCTTAGTGACGAGGGAGCAAAGAAAGAAACTCAATGATCTAGTCTTTATGCTCCTCTCATGTGAGATTATATTTATTCATAAATATAAAATATATTCATTTTAATGAGGAACCCTATTGTCATACAGGCAGGAAGAATAACTTGCTTTTTAAGCTTGTGAACTTTGTGAGCTTTGAAGAAAAGAATAAAGAGTGGTTTCTGTGGTCTGTTCCTATTCTGTTAGATGATTAAAATAATGTGGCAGCAGGTGCTGGTATTTTTGTGGTCCTGTGAACATGATTGTTTTAGGGAATAATTGTATTAGAGTGCTTACTTTGTGACCTGTAAGAAAGAACATGGTTTTTATATAAATATGTACATTTCACACCCTGTGAGGGAGCTGACCCTGTCTTCAGAATGCACTTGTGCATTTATGGTTAGCTTTGATTTGTTCTTTCTGACCACAGTCATCTCGGGCTACTTAGCTTTTGTGTTGGCGGTGCTGAAGTCCCTGGGGGAGCAAGCATGTCCGTCAGGGAACCAGTATCCCTTGGATACTTAGGATCAGTCACTGACTAAATGTGTGTGCAAGACACCAGCAGAAATGTCTTTTTGTTGCAGCAGCTACACAACACCTACTTTTTATATGTTTGGATGTGCCTTTATTATCTGACTGTAAACCCATTGTACAGTTTGCATTTGATTATTAATATAAATTCTCCTCTTGGGGCCAGGATTTAGCTCAGTGGTTAGAGTGCTTGTCTTGCAAGCACAAAGCCCTGAGTTCAATCCCCAGCACATACATACATACATACATATATACGTAAATAAATAAATAAATAAATAAATAATTCTCCTCCATAATCTTTGGGCTTAGATTTCTAATTCTGGGAAAGACTTTAGAATTATCCTAAATCCTTTACTTTTGTAAATAAGAAAACAGAATCCAGAGAAGTGACTCACCCATGGTCAAGAGCTAATTAGAATCTTTTTAGAAGTCCAATGTTACTTCTCTTCTTTATAAACCAGTTTTCTATTTAACAATGGTCAAATTGATAAAGGCCAGTTTCAATGAACCACCCAACCATTTTCCCCTAAAATAAAGGAAACACATCTATGTGGGTTGAAATCTGCCCTGCAAGATTTCCTACTTGGCAGTTGTAACCCTAGAGCCTCTAAATGTGACCTTCTTTGGGAGTGGGGTCCTTGCAGGCAGACTTAGTTAAGATTATGTCATACTGGAGTAGGTTGGACCCCTTATCCTGTATGCCTGGCAGTCTTATAAAAAAGGATACATTTGGACACAGACATACACAAGGGAAAATGCCTTGTGAAGATGAAAGAAAGATCAGGGTGATGATTGTGCAAGCCAGGGAACACCAAAGATTGCCAGCACACCTCTGGAAGCCAAGGGAGAGGCCTGAAGACCCTTTCTTCGTGACCCTCAAAATGAAGCTGTTCTATTGTACCTTGATCTTGGACTTCCAGCCTCCAGAAATGCAAAATAATAACATTTCTGTTGTTTTGGCCACCCAGTTTGAATACAGCCCTCGCAAACTAATAAAATATCAATGCCTGGTTTAGGGAGTCCAAATATTTGAAAAATATAGGCAAACCTTCATTAAGTCCATAAATGTGTGGTATTCATATGAAACCAATTTTTGGCTCTAGATCTAGGTGCCAGAGATTGCCAAACTTCAAATTACAAAAGCTTCATAAAATCCAAGTATTACAGCCCACGCTATTTCTAGAAGTCTTGAATTGTGCAGCCTTGCCCAATTCTGGTGCGATACAGATGAACTGTTCTACTCCATGTAATGCTGTCAAGGGGAGCCAGGGGTGGAATTTAAGGATCCTAATTAAGGCATTGTATTTTTAGAGGATTTTCCTTTTTTTCATTTTTCTTGTATGTAATACAGTACATGACAGTAATTTAAAATTTTGCTTCTATCTTGAGAGCTATACCCTTAGATTTTGAAAAGTCGTAATCCTATTCAATTTTAAATTCTCTTCTCTGAGTTTCCCTTCAGCTGTCGCCAGCTGAAGGAACATTAGATCATAAGAGTATGCAGTGATATTATGGGAGAGATGTGGAATGTGACCAGCAAGGGGTCTTTCCTCTGTCCCTTCTGGCCCATTCTCACCCAGAGGGAGCCAGGGACAGCCTGAAGGAGCAGTGGTCAGATGAATTCGTGAGGTAGATATGACCTCCCTTCCCTGCCCCAAAGTACTACAAGCAGGGGATCTGTTGGAGCAACTAACTCTTTGTTTCACTCAGCAATGAAAGTACTAAGTCTCAGCACAAAATCAAGTCTAGGATAACCTTTCAAAGCTTTTGTCCTGTTAAATAATATTTACCTGAGTTGGCAGGTAAAATTATGGCCTGAAGACGAAAACATAGAAGGCGGCAAATGAAAGAATTAGTGCACCGTTCAAATTAGATTTGTCATTCAAGCAGAGAAACCTTTGCCTATTTTGGCTACTGAGGGCAGCTTCAAAGGTCCTGGGCTAAGGATGCCAACAGGGCCCGAAAGGAACAAATTTTCAGCGTGGTTCAGCAGAGGCCCCGCACTAAGAGCACAGGGAGGGGTATGTTCATTGCAGGAATCGTACTTAAAATGCCCTTGTTCTTTCCCTCACTGTTGTTCATTTTTTTGTGTGTGGCTCTCATAACAATTCCAGGTAACAGACAGCCTCAGGTTTTGGCTTCTGGAATGCCTTGCTTTTTAAAAAGTAAGGAAATATGCAAGAATTACAGAAAGGCAGGTCAGAACCGAGGCATCTCAAAAACAGGCACATCACTCTGCCTCCAATGGCCTCTGGAGTAGGAAAATAATTGAATGTGTGACTTGGAATACTGAGCCACATTGCATGACTCATTAAACTGCCATTTCAACTCTTTTGCCTCGTGCTATCAGAATGATAGAATCCTATAACAATCTGTACATTTAGATTCTTTTATATCTGAGAAGCCTTGTGATACAAGCACCCTCAGACATCAATTGAAATACAAGACAGTTGTAATAGAGCTAAATTTGATAAGCCACTCAAGCGTGACCCAGGCAGCCCAGCCTGTGAAATCGAGATGTGCAATTAATTGCTACTGTTTTATTTATTATCTTTAATCCCTCATTGGATACAGTTCACTTGCTACTTCCTGGGATCAGGCCACAGCACAGGCGGGAATGAATAATTTTTAAATTATGAAGCAATTCCTTTGTTACAAACCTGGGCTCAGATGTAAATTCTAATCATTGCCTTTTCCCAGGATGGTGCCCTCTGAACTCAGAAGAACATTTGTTTTTCTCCCTTCTACCCGTGTTGGGCAGAGTCAGGCACATCTCGTTCTTGGAGGTTGCTGTTGCTAGGGACTTGGCAGAGATCCCCCAGACTGCTTCTTGACACTAGGCTCCTTAAAGGCTTATATCACAGAGTAAAACGCTCTCTGGGTGAACTAGCCCAAAACAACTTCATCCTGCCCTGGATTTAGTTTATTATTCCTGTTGGGTTTATCAAGGTCTTCACTTCTCTACAGAGAAGGACTTTTTCACTTTGAACTGTCTGTGCTTTTTCTCTGAGCCAGACTGAAGAATCAACCTAAGCAATCCACAGGCTTGGATTTTAGGGCTGTTAGAAAACATTTTCCTTCCTGTTTATTCAACAGCTTCCTCCATTGTTGGGATGTCACCCATGGGTCCACTTGTTAGGAATTTCATTCTTTGTCTTGCTCCCTGGTAAAACCTGTGTAGTATTCTTGTGGCAGGCATAATGCTGCAAGCCTTATTAATAGCCTTTTGCATTTGAGCTCGAGTAAATTCACTGAATCCTATCCTGAGAAGAGGCAATGTAAGGGAGAGAGGGGAGAAGGCAGCGGGCCAAGGGCAGCAGAGTTGGGGGAAGGGCCACACGTACTGGAGAGACCCGGACAGAGGAAGAACATTTGTTAATCCCAAAAATTTGAGGTAGCACTTACATGTTGGGAGAGAAACATTAGTATAGATTGAAACACATATGTCTCAAGATGCCTTTTTATTAAAAAAAGACTCTTCCTAACTATGAAAGTGATGCTTCTTGTACAAAAACTCACAAAATATTTAAAATATAAAAATGCTCATAATTTGACAGCTCTAGTAATTTTCCCATGGTGATTTTTCACAGCCTCATAATATGCTATTACTCATTTAACCAGTTCTTTGTCAATACTTGCTGTTATAAATGATACTGGACAACATTTACAAAGCTTTTTAGTTCTTTTTCTAAACAGCTGATATCGTTTAATTTGCCCCATCTTTCCAACAGCCTTAAAAGGAGGTACAGGTGCTACTCCCATGTACAAGTGAGAAACAGGTTAGTGAATTAGCAAGCTTCTCAAACTAAAAAAAGGGCTGGGGATGTTGCTTAGTGCACAGGCCCTGGATTCAGTTCCCACTACTGCAAAACAAATAATAACAAACAAAACAAAACAAAAACCAGAACTGTATCCATCATACAATTCCATTTCAGAATATGTATAGGAAAAAACATTTCGCCTATAAACTGGGATGGGGAGGGTTTAGGACTTTTCATTTTCTATTCTGGCATGTTTATATTCGCTGAAATTTTCAGCAAACCTCTGTTACTTCTAAAATTAAAAGTAAATTGGATGTGGGTCACTATGTCATGTCCTAGATTTATCTGTAGATATAAATGAATCTAGAGAGTCAGAAAGTGAGGAGGCCTCTGAAGAGTTGGCCTCAGGAGACTCCTGCAGGGAAAGTACAAGAGAATATAGCATCCAAGAAGGAAGCTCAAGACCAGACCAAAATGTCCAAGCTCATCTCACAAAAGAAGGATACCAAAGCTAACCAAAATGTCAGCAGAAGGGACAAGGATAGAACTGGGAGCCAAGACTTTCCAAGACGCTGTGTTACAAGTCCAGGCAATGTCCCTGGCAGCATGGGTAGAAGCACGCAGTTCAGGTGTGAGTCTGGAGTCAGGATTATGGAGACCAATGGAGAAAATCGGAAAGAAAGATGACTACTGAGGTCCAAGCTTGAAGGATCTTAATCGCAAACTAGAGGAAGCTCTAAACTTACTCTAGAATTTATCATCCCAAGTCACTGCACCTTGAAAAAAGAAATTGCTCTTAGCTTGTCTTCCTTTGTTTCCACAAAGGCTCTGCAAGGATGTATGGATTTACGGTCAGCATTGTCTCCTACACAGCCTCCAAGCATCTGTCCCTCCCTCAGTGCCCCCCGCTCCTCCAGATGATGACAACTGAAGAACTGATTGGGATGAGTTTTGAAGTCCTCCTGCGTGATACATCAGGCACACGGAGAGTGATCAAGTAAGTACCAGTTCCCCCAGCGCCATGCCAAATTAAGGAAATAGCAAATTGCCAAGTATCAACAGCTAACACTAACCTGCAACAGATCGATGCTTTCCTGACAGGTGCCAGGGCCTCATTGTAGAAATTTTGTGGGGTGCTTTCCAAGACTGAATTTTCTAGTATCAACCAATTCCTCCGGAAAGAGGATGCCAAGTTGTTGCTGGACAAAACAAGAAATCACAGCAAATACCTGTCTTCTGGGATGAGAATCACAGATTTCTTTTGCTCCTTCCACCCCTTTAGAGTATGAAGACAAAGAGATGAGTGGAGAGCTCATGCTTGTCACTTTTGTATGTGCTGACTCATGACCTTCGTGCTTTATTTTCATTAGATGAGAATCATCAATTCACTGATGATAAATTTAGGATAAGTTGCAGCGCATCTAGGAGGGAGATATGACTCAGCAATATGTGAGCAACAAATTAACACCTGTTATTCATGCTATTGTAGACCTTTCCTTGATTGCCTCTATCAGCAAACATTCACATCGCAACCACCAAGGAACAACACTCCTTTTGTTAAATACCAGAGGGCGCTTGACAAGGGGACAGGCCTGGTCAATGAAAACTGGCCATATTACAGTGTCGAGATATCCTTCCTTAAATAGGAAAAATCATACCCTTTACCCACCTGTAACCTGTGAGAACAAAAGCACGTACATAGATCCATATACTGGTACCCTTTATGCATCTTCTCCACTAGTATCTACAGGGTTGTATGTGCTTATCAAAGGAGAGAAAAAATACTACCTAGGTGTGTCTTTTTTCACCATACCCTAAAGAGATTCAAGCACCAACATCAACCAAACACATCCAAGTAAAATTTCCAAACCTTGATGTGATTAATGATCTGAGGCCATGTGCCCATTTAACCAATCCCACGTTATAGCTGTTGGGTCAGTTTGACAAAGGAGGCCCTCGTGCACCAGGTTCTTGGCACAGCAAGCTCCACTGCGACATTCAGTTCCGTTGGCCTGCGTTATGTATATGTTGGACCCTTCTGCATTATAACTGAAGACATCCATCTCAAAGTTGCACAACTTGGAGGATGTGTCTTTGTTTACTCAACAGCCAGTATAGGGAAAATAGAAACCGTATGTTGATAAAGACAGGCAGATTTTCCTGATCTCTCATCCCTTAGTACTTCCTCATTAAAGAAGAAAAAAGGTAAATTGGTTGTGGTGTTTCCCTGTGAAAGTTCAGGTTGAAATTTAATTGTTGATGTAACTTTTTTGACAGGTGGTACGGCCTTTAAAAGGTAATTAGGTGTGGGGTCTCCGCCCTCAAGAAGGAATCATAAAGCAGCCTGGCGTGTCTCCTCCATCTTGGTGCTTCCCACTGTGTCCTGAGGCGTAAGAGTCCTTGACACACCAGCTGGCGGATCTGGAATTCTCCAGCCTTCAGAACTGTAAGTAAAAATAAACTATCGTCTTTGTAATTAGCTATCTTCTAGTACTTAGTGATAGAAAACAGACTAAGACAAAAACCAGTAGAGACTTTTTAGTGAGATATAATGAGTATAACATTTTAAAATATTCAAGGACGTACACTTACATTTACAAGTAGGAAAAGTAGAGAAGAAAACAATCTCAGTGAATATAAAGAAGTACTAATCAAACTGGTATTGGGGGAATGAAAGTATGTTTTTTTCTTTGTGTTTTCTGAATGGTTGACATATATTTGTAATTGTTGCATACTGTTGATATACTTTAAATGTAGACCCAATGAAAGAAGGCATGAAATCATATGTAAAGAAAATAAGAAAGGCTACTCTAAAGGAAAGAGAATGAGGGTAGAAGTAGGGGTGAACACGCACCTGGGTTCTCCCTCAGCTTACCTTGTAAACTTGGGCAAGTCACTTGGTCTTTGGGCTTCAGAGTCTCTATTGAGGCTGGAGGTTTTCATCCCAGACCACGTAGCAGGCTCACCTGGGCAGCTCTTACAGCATTCTGCGTCCCGGCTCTTCTTGGGCTGGTGCTGAGGAGCAGACGGATGGGAGGAGTACTGAACCAGCTGGAGCTCCTGGAGGTTGATTCACCCTTCGTGGGCCCCACCTTACCCCAAGCCCTGCAGTGACTGACTAGCCCCATGTGAATAAGGAAGTCTGTGGCTGTTCACGCAGTTCACGCAGAAGAAAAGGTTTAAAGACACCATTGGACCAGACCACCTCTTGGTTTGAAAAGTGGTGCCTCTTTGCTCATAATAACCACTTTCCATGGGAATTTTCACTTGGCATTTGATTGTAAAGAGTACGCATTTTTAAAGCTGTCCAAATGCCTATTTATGCAGCAGACCATAACTTCTCTCTGGATAGGCAGCTATGCATTATCAAATAAATGATACACATTTTAAAAACTGTCTGAAGGGGCATTTACCTGAGGGACTGTTATTGTTTGTGGAGTTTTTGACTTCTTGTGGTTCATTGGGTAAATAATATCTTTTAACCAATTTTTAAATAAACACATTTAGCAGGATGCCATTTTTATCGATCTTACAACTTACATTCTACGGGGGGGTTATAGCTTTTGTATTTTAAATTTCATATCAAGATACCTCACATCAAATAATAAAACGATTAAAGCTTTAAAACCGAATGTGAAGCAGGCATTAGTGCCTGACTTTTTTTTCTAACACCGAGACTCAAATCCAGTACTTTGCACATACTGGGCAGGCACTCAGCCACTAACTGCACCCCCTTCCCCTGACTTTTTTTCTTTGATGTATTACAAGACTTTCTTGTATCTTTACTTACCTTTTTCTTTGTGGTGCTACTTCAGTATTAAATTCAAGGCACTTTTGCCTTTGAAGTGTTAGACCCTAACCCCCTCCTTCTACGAAGATTCCTGGTTTGGTTAGTTTTTGGAAAAAATAAGGAGGTTGGATTATCAGAGAACAACACAGAGGTACCTGGGTATGGCTGTGCAGTGGAAGAATATCTGGTAGGACAGAGTGTGTGGTAGCATGAGTCATGTGACTCCTGTAGGAAATAGAGCCAAGGGAGGAGCATGCGCATGGAATCTCATGAGGGGAAGAGCGGACTCGGTGAGAGCCCAAGTGCCTGACACCAAGGGTCTCGCCTGGGTCAGAGGTCTTAGTTGCAGACAACAGGCTCCACTCAAGCCAGTTCAAGCAGAAGTTTATTTACCATGAAGGCTTGGAAGTGATCTATGAACAGTGCAGCCAGGGAGAAATGAATAGTACTGTACTTCAAAAGAGGTTTCCAAGACGTGTCCTGGACTAGCAGCATCAGCATTGGCAGAAATACCCATTCTCCAGCACAGAAGTCTGTGTTGTAGCAAGTTTCTGGGCAGTTCTGATGTACAGTGAGGTTTGCAAAAGGTTGCTTTTAGCAGAAGCACCACCGCTGCCGTTCCCACCCTGGTACCTGCATGATTAGGACCTGGGTGCCCCAAATTGCCGCAGAAGTCTGCCAGTGTGTTTGCTGGAGGTTCTCATCTCCTGCACATATCTGTTGCCTCACATTGCTCATTTCCTCCCAGAGATTCCTGGAAGTCATGCTCTAGAGACACACAGAATACATTCCTGCTAGTATTCTAGTTGCAAAGGACACCAGTGAGTGGAATTTAGCTTTCTCTACTATAGAGGAAGTGGCGATTGGACTGGATGTTGAGAAAGCTAACCTCCACATCTATTATAAGCCTAAATCCATGTCCCCTCATGGATACCCAAAGTCTTTACATACATATAGTTTGGGCTTTTCCAATAGAGGAAGGTAGAAAATGAGAGGTTAGAGGTGCATCACCCAGCCTTACCCCAGCAAGGGCCAGACAACCCTATGGGAGCCCCAGCTCTGAGAACCGTGCTCCAGCCGTGCCTGGAATGAAAACATTTTCCACAGGATTCACAGAAACTTAACTCAGATACAGTCTGGGCTCACTGTAACTTACTGAAGATGACAGAAGTAACCTGTGCTTCAAATAAAATGTTCTTCCTAGCTCTCTTTTAAAAATTGAAATGGAAGTGAAGTTCTTCCCAAGAGAATGTCCCTTTCTTGCCTTGGAGAAGCGCATTGTTTCCCAATCCTGAACAGTTAGCAAAATTACTTCCAAATGTTCATGCATATCTATTCTGCAATCAGAGCAAGATCTTTGTGAATAAAGCTTTGTATTTAACTCATACCCGTCATATTAGATGACAGTGCTTTAACGGTACTGTTTATAAGGTATATCCGGACACTGACAACCAACAACAGAAGCCTATTTCTTTGGTGGAATCTACCCACCCTCAAGGTCTTAGCAGGCTGGCAGGATTTTTGAGCTCAAGTGAGTGTCTCCTGAGGTCCGGCAAAGTTTCACTTCCTAATTCAGTTCAAATATCACCCCCACCTTAAAGAGGCATTGCTTGGCGACTGCCATGGTTTGCATCTCCAGTGTCCCCTGAAGGCCTATGTGTTAGAGAATTGGTCTCCATCTTGGCACTATTGACAGATGATGGAACCTTTAATAGGTGTTATGGTTTGGATCTGCAGTGTCCCCCCATATTTTCACGTAGGTGGAAGGTTATTGGCTCATAGCAGCACTGCAGTGGACTTGGTGTTAGGTGAGGCCTGGGTGGAGGTGGGTCATTGTGGGTATGGCCTGGAAGAGTACATCTTCCTCCTAAACTCCTCCTCTCTCTGCTTCTTGGCACTATGATGTGAGGAGCTTTTCCTCCACTAGACTCTTTGACCATGCGGTTTCTGCATTGGAGTCAGCTGACCATGGACTGAACTGTGAGCCAAAGTAAACCTTTCTTTGTTTAAATTGTGGGTGTTGGGTATTTTGTCCCAATGATGAGACCGACAAATGGGTGAATAAAATGAATAGATACTTCACAGAAGAAGTATAAGTAGCCAATAAATACATAAAGAAATGCTCAACATCACTGGGCATTAGAGAATTGCAAATTAAAACTGATTCCATCTTATTTGAGAAAGAATGGCTCTCATCAAGAAATCAAATAATAACAGATGTTGGCAAGGCTGTGGGGAGAAAGGAACCCTTCTATATTATTGGTAGGAATGTAAACTAGTACAACCACTGTAGAAATCAGTGTGGACATTTCTCAAACTAAAACTAGAACTTCCATATCTTCCCAAAAGAGTTAAAGCCATCATATTATAGTGATACATTCATAGCCATGCTTATAGCAGCACAGTTCATAGTAGCTAAATATAGGAAGCAGCATATATGTCCAATCAACAGATAAATAGATAAAGAAAATGTGATTATTTATATATGGCACAGTAATACTTTACCATAAGGAAGGATAAAACTTGAGTCATTTGTAGGAAAATAGATATACCTCGAGACCATAATATTAAATGAAACAAATCAGACACACAAGCTTAAATATCACATGGTTTCTCTTATATAAGAAACCCAAAACATAAATAAATTTTAGAGAAAAATAAAAGATAATAAAAAACAGGGAAATGCATCCTTTGCAAAAGGGAGGGAGACCAAAAGATGGAGGAAGTGGAGAGGGAAGGGAGAAGATGAGGAAAAGAGTTAAGATGTGTTCATATTTTACCACCTTCCCATGACAGATGTAATCTTTATATACTGCGAACATGTACTGATAACGTGTTCTTACACACACACACACACACACACACACACACACACACACACTTGGACAGGAATTGAACCCAAAGCCTTGCACTGAGATACATCCCCAGCTCTTTTTAATTTTATTTTGAGGCAGGTTTTCACTAAGTTGTCCAGGCTGATCTCAAAATTACAATTCTCCTGCCTCAGCTTCCCAGATAGCTGTGATTGTAGGAGTGCCCAACTGCACCTGGCTTCCTCTTTTATTCTTTCCTAATCTCCTTCAAGCCAAATGATCATTTACATTCATCATTTATATCATCTGTGCCCAGTAATGCAGTTGAAACATATTTCATTTCCCCCTCAATAACAAGGATTTTCTAGGGTACTCAGAATATGTATCTTAAATGGGGACTATTCGAGGCATGTGTGTTATGTGGGACACACGCTGTGCTGGTTGTTCCCATTTACCCATTTAGATCTGGTTTTCACCTTCTCTACCCTGCTGTCTGCCCACAGGGTTGGTTGCGTGTCCCACATCCGTGGGTTCCTGCCCTCTGGCATCAGTTCAGCCAATAGAGAGCCTTGGCAGAAATAGGAAGGTAGGAGAGTGAGATTAGGGTATTCATTCCGCTGACTGCCCCTGCGTAATTATATCAGGCTTCCTGCGCTGAGAAAGGCCTTTTGCACGTGACTCTTTTCCTGGCTTTACGAGCTCTGTGAACTACAGCATTTCCTAACACCCAGCTACTGTGTGTGTACGTTGTCCCTCATGAAGTCCTTTGGAGTTTCCCAGTCTGAATGTGATACCTGTTCATAGTGGGCCCTGCCTGGGCCCCAGCTCTGTCCTGTCAGACCAGTGAAGAAGATAGACAAATACGTATACTATGCTGTGATGGTATGTTATGATTTAGATCTCAAATGTCCCCCAAAACTCTTAGGCACACAGAGACGGAGCTTTGGAAGGTAGTTGGATCATGTGGGTGCCATACCCATCAGTGGATTCATCCACTGTGAGTGCAGTAGCTGAGTGTGTGGCTGGGAAGTGGGATCTGGGTGGAGGCAGGTCACTGTGGGCATAATGTGGCTCCCTCCCTGGCTCTTCCCTTCACTCTCTGTGGCCTGGCCACCATAACATAAACAAGTTTCCTCTGCCATACCTTTCCTGCCTTGGAGCTGGCTGACTATGGACTGTATCCTCTAAAAGCTGTGCGCCAAGATTAACCTCTCCTCCTCTAAATTGTGGATGCAAGGTATTTTGCTCTAGTGTTGAGGAAATACAAGTAGTTATAATACAAGAAGCTGTGGAGTTACTGTGGCTGTGTAAGAGAATTCTTTTTCACAGTACTGTGGATTGAATCAACGGCCTTCATACTGAGCTACATCCTCAGGCTTTTTTTTTTTTTTTTTTAAAGATAGAGTCTCACTAAATCACTATCTTGTCCAGGCTCAGCTTGAACTCACGATCCTCCTCCCTTGGCCTCCCAGAGTGCTGAGATCACTGGTGTGCACCACCACACCCACTAAAAGAAAACTGTTCATAAATGTCTGCCATACCAATAGCAAAAAGCACAGTATAAATAATTCAACAGAATTCAGTTGTTCAAAAAACTGAGTGCCTACCATATTCAAGGCAGTGTATGAATCAAGAACAAATTTAAATCTGAGACCTTAGTAATTATTAAAGAAAAATGAACACAGAAGTGAAAGAATTATGCAGGTATTGCTTCTTTTCTTTCAAATTATTTTGAAATAGTATAAATTTATGGAACACAGTAATCAATACATGTATATAATAAGTAATGATCCAGTTGAGTAATTAGCATTTTCATCTCCTTAGACATTTATCATTTCTTTGTACTGGGAAATTTTGCTCTCCTCTCTTCTTGTTGCAAATGACAGGATTTCATTGTTTTTAATGGCTGAATAATATCTCATTTCTTTTATCCAGTCACACATTGGTTGATTCTATATCTCAGCTTTTGTGAATAGTACTGCAGTAAATGATTTGTAGGTGTCTCTTCCATGTATTGATTTCTGTTCATTTGACTGAATACTCTGTAGTGAGGTTGCTAGATCATATGGTAGTTTTATGAGGAAATGCCATAATGTTTGTACTAATTAATATTCTCACCAATAATGAAGGAGAATTCCCCTTCACTAGTCAGCATTAGTTATTTTTTTACTGTGTTGTTTATAGCCATTTTAACTGAAGTTGGTAAGTCACTGTGTTTTTTTATTTGCATTTCCCTGTGCATTTCCTAATCATCCCTGATGATTAGTGATGAACAATTTTTCTATTTAGCATTGATATTTATTTGAATTGACACATAAAAATAATGTATATTTATGAGATACAGTATGCCGTTTCAACACATGTACAGTGGTACCCAGTTCATGAAATTACTTCTTCTGCCAATTCTGGTTGCAAAGTGAGTTGGATGAGAACCAAATCAATACAGTGCTTAGATTCAATGTTGGTCTTATGGAGAAATTTGATTTGGTTCTCATCCAGTTCAGTTTGTTACCCGAAATGTGGAGAGAATTGAGTTCATGAACCGAAATACCACTATATATAATGAGTAATGGTTAAATCAGAATAATTGGCATATCTTTCACCTCAGACATATGTGCGTATTAGTTATTTGTACTTAGAAAATTCAGAATCCTGTTATTTTGAAATATTTAACTATTATAAACCATAGTTATCCTACTATACTATAGAGCATGAGAAGTTATTCCTCTTATCCAACTATGGCTCTATACCCTGAACCATCCTTTTCTGCTCATATACGCACATCCCTTTATAGGCTCTAGTGACCACTATTCTATTCTCTACTTCATTGAGATCAGCGTAACCTTACATATACAAACTGAGAATGTACTGTATTTGTCTGTGTCTCACTTCACTTAACATAATGTCCATCCATGTCCCATCCATGTTTATTCAAATGACAGAATTTCATTCTTTTGTATGGCCAAAAATAGTCCATTAGTATATATTCCACAGTGTATATATACTGTGTTTTGCTTACCTATTCATCCACCAGTTGATACTTTTGTTGATTCCACATCTTTGCTGTTGTGAAGAGTGGTATTAATAAGTATGTGAGTGCACATCTCTTTGACATGTTGATTTCAATTCATTTGGTTATATGTCTATTAGTGAGATTGCTTAATAACCTGCTAGTTCTGTTTCTAGTCCTTTGGTGAGGGTGAGGGGAAACTCCATATTGTTTTCCATAATGGCATTGGCACATGATAATCGCATTGTGCTAATTTACATTCCCATCAACAGTATATGAGAGTTCCCCTTTCTCTGTTTCCTTATCAGCTGTATCAGTTGGGGTTCACTAGAGAAACAGTTTAAATATAAATGTGCCATAATATATGAAGGTATACAAAGTAGGCTTACAGTGACTGCCTGCAGAGTCAAGGGTGGCAGAACGCAGAAGGGCTGTCTGTGTTCTGGACAGCAGGAGGATCCAGTCAAAAGTCAAAGGCCTGGACAGTCTGGTGCTAGTCCATATTGCAAAGCCAAACGGTCTGTGTTGGAAGGCTGAAGAGTCTAAGCTGGAAGCCTAAACAAATATTCAAAGGCAACGGTGAAGACTCGAGCTCCTCTGAAGAAGCAAAAGTGCAGATGACTTCTATCCCTTTTTATTCCATCCAGGCTACAAGCCTCTTGGTTAGTGCCACCCACACCCAGGATGGACCTTCCTTCGTCAGGAAGTTGAACATCTAGATGCACCTAGAACTGTGCTCCATTAGGTTGACATCACAATTAACTATTGCACTAGCATTTATTTTTTCTATTTTTGATAACAGCCATTGTGACTGGGGTGAGTTCATAATCACATTGTGGTTTTGTTTGCATTTCCCTGATGATTAATGATGGTGAATATTTTTTCTTTTTTTTTCTTTTTTTGAGGTGAACATTTTTTCATAGACTTATTTGCCATTTGCATATCCTGTTTTGAGAAATGTTTATTCAGATCATCTGCCCATATTATAGTTGGATGTTTTTGTTTGTATATTTCACTGTTGAGTCGTTTGAGTTCCTTACTTATTCTGGAAATCACCTATTCTCTTTTTGAACGAATAGCTAGAAAAATATTTTATCCTATTCTAAAGGTTATTTCTTTATTCTTGTCTTCTCTGCTGGCCAGAACTTGTTCTGATGTAATCTCATTTGCCTATTTTTGCTTTTACTGCTTATTCTTTTGAGGTCTTATCCAAAGAGGTACTGCCTTCATGACATCTCACAGTATCCTCCCAGTTTTATTCTAGTAGTTCCGTGTTTTAGAATTTTGACCCATTTTCGGATGATATCCCAAGATGATATACAAGAGAGATGGGGGTCTAGTTTATTTCCTCTGTGTGTAAATATCCAGTTTTCCCAGCACCATTCATTAAAGCACTATTCTTTCTCTAGTTACATTTTTTTGTTCCTTTGTCGAAGATCAGTTGGATGTAGTTGAATGGATTTATTTCTGGATGACTATTCTTTTACACTGGTCTATGTGTCAGTTGTTATTGCCAGTACCATGCTGTTTTGGTTAGTATAACTTTGTGGTATGTTTTGCGGTAAGGTATTGTAAAGCTGTTAGCTTTGTTCTTTTTGCTGAAAATTGCTTTTAGTACTTAGGATCTTTTGTTTCATATGAATGTTAAGGTTTTTTTATTTGTGTGAAAAATGCCATTGGTGTTTTGATGACGATACTTTAACAACATTAATTCTTGCAACCCATGTGCATGGGTGTCTTTCCTTTTTGTATGTCCTCTTAAATTTCTTTCATATTTAAATAATTTTCATTTAGAGGTCATTTAATTATTTGGTTAAATCTAATCCTACATATCTTACTTTTTGTAGCTACCATGACTATGGTTTCTTTTTTTATTTCTTTATCAGCAACTTTGTTATCAATGTATAAATGTGCTACTGAATTTTGGATGTTAATTCTGTATCCAGCAACTTAACTTAATTTCTTTATTCTAATACTTATCTGGTAGAGTCTTCAGGTTTTTCTATATATATAAAATCATATAACCTGGCAATAGAGATAATTTAACTGTATTTTTGCATGTTAATTCTGCATCCAGGGACTTAGTTTATTCTAGTATTTATTTGGTAGGGCCTTTGGATTTTTCTACATATAAAATCATAATCTGGCAACAGGGATCATTTTACTTCCTCCTTTCTTATTTGGATGCCCTTTATTTCTTTCTTTTGTGTCATTGTTCTAAGACTTCTACTACTATATTGAATAAGAGTAGTGAAAGTGGACATCTTTGTCTTGTTTTGCTCTTAAAGAAAACATTTTCAACTTTTTCTCCAATCAGTATGATGTTAGCTGTGGGTTTGTCATATATAGACTTTATTGTGTTGAGGTACATTCCTTCTACACCTAATTTTTGAAGGTTTATTTTTGATTATGAAGTGATGTTGCATTTTATTGAATGCTTTTTTTTTTGCATCTATTGAGATGATCATATATGGATTTTGTCCTTTATTCTGTTGATATGAGCTATTACATTTATTAATTTGCATATGTTGAACCATCCTTTTATCCCTGGGATAAATCAAACCTTATCATGGTACATAAACTTCCTGATATGCTATTGACTTTGGTTTGCTACTATTTTATTGAAAAAAAATTTTTTGGGGGGGTGCCGGGGATCGAACTCAGGCCCTTGTGCTTGCAAGGCAAGCACTCTAATCACTGAGCTAAATCCCCAGCCCCTTTAGTGAAAATTTTTGCATCTGTTTTCATCAGGGATATTGGTCTGTAGTTTTCTTGTTGTGTCCCTATCTGGTTTTGATATCAGAGTAATGCTGACTGTGATGATTAAACTTGATGGTGTCAACTTCATTGGCTTGCAGGCCTCCCAGGGATTGGTGGATCATGCCTCTGGGTCTGTCTTTGCCTCACAGTGCCTTCCACCATGATGTTCTTGACTGGATTCCCGGAAACCATGAGACAAATCACATATCCCCCACCTCCACCACCCAAGTAAATTGTGGAAGTCAGGTTTTGTGTACCATTGACAGGAAAGTTGACTAATATAAAATACTGGTCCCAGAGAAGTGGGATCATTGGTGTCCCTGTACCTTACCGTGTGGTTTATGAGCCTTTAGAACTGGTTTGTGAAAGGAGCTTGGAAAGAGTTAAAGATGCTGGGTAATGAGATCCTATGATGCTGTAAACAGAGCTTGATGGGTAATTCTGGTGAGGGCCCAGAAGACCAGAATGCTGATAAGAATGTGGATAGTAAATGGCAGGTTCAGGGTTTGAGTTGGGAACAAGGATTTATTTGAAAGTTGGACTAGAGGTCATATATGCTATAGTCTGGCAGAAAATTTGTCGACACTTTGCCTATGTCCCAAGACTTTGTGGGAAATTGAGATTAGGGAAAGCCGACTAATTAATCTGGCAAAGGAAATTTTAAGGCCTTAACATTCGTACTGTGGTATGAGTATTGCTGGCTGCTTTTAGCCAGACTTATAATGAGAAATGGGGCAAAAGGCAGCATAGCAAACCTTGAAAAACTTATATTTTGGCCCAGAAGGAACCATATATAAATTTGGGGCCAAGGAGGTATGTGGCTAAAAAGCATTAGCTCCATTAAAACAGACAGACAGACAAAAAACTCCAAAGTACTTTGTCCAGGTACAAGAATAAAAATGCCTTGAAGGTGTCTTGGAAATCAACAAGCTATCACTCATCACAGGCTCAAAGGTATGAAAGTGTAAACCTTTCATTTGAGAAGAGAACTCCTGAGCCCCCTGCTTAAGAAGGGCTTCCTAGGTAATTGGTTCCCCAGAATTCATTTCACTTTGTTCAGCCATCTAGGCTCTCACAGGCTGCTGCAGCCATCATCCAAGGAGGCTTGCCTATGCTCCCACTGACAGCAAACCTTGGCATAATCCACATGATGCTGGTTTTACTGGCGTGCAGAATGCGAGAGTTGTGGGGTCAGGGAGGATTCCATCTAGATTTCAAAGGAAGACCTGGGAGGCCAGGTAGGGACCCCCTGAAAGGGCAATGCATGAAGCTATCAGAATGAAGCCAAAGATGCAGTGAAGACCCCAGAAAGTCAGAGATGCTAGGAACACAGAACATCTGCTGAGGAAAGCTGCTGGCTGTGAGCAGAGCTAATCCAAGAAAGAGAACATGTGGACCGCAACCAGCAGGGCCATAAGCAGGACAGCCCAGATCCTCTGGAATGCACATCTCACCACCACGTGCCTCAGATGCCAGCTATGGAGCTACATTACTTAATGTTTTCCCTGCTGGGCTTTGGTCCTGTTCTTTTTGTTTATCTTTTGAGTGCTGGGGATTTAAACCAAGGCACGTGTGCACTGAGCTACATCCTTAGTCCCTTATTTTTTATCAAGACATTGCTAAATTTCCCAGGCTGGGCTCAAACTTGTAATCTCCCCATCTCAGGCTCCCAGAGTGCTGGAATTATAGGTGTGTGTCACCATGCCTGGCTGGTCCTATACTTTTCTATTTCCATTCTTCCCTTTTGGAGTGGAAATATTTATGCTGAGCCATTGTATCTTGAAATTATTTAACTTATTTTTTTTTATTTTTACAGAGGTTCACAGCTAAGAGTTTGTCTTGAGTCTCAGAGAGGCCTTGGATTTGGACTTTGGAAAGTGTCACAACTGTCCAGACTTTGGAGAAGCCATTGAGCTTTTAGTTAGAAACAAGACAGTTGCATTATGCTAGGCAAAATTATGATGACCTTGTATTTATTTGGGGATTAAGTATGATTTAAGGAGATGTAAGGAGGTGTGGGTTATTAACTGTTCAGTTTGATTGTGTCAACTTGATTGGCTTGGGAGTCACCCAGCATACTATTGGAGTACAGTTCTGAGTGTGTCTGTATGGGTCATGAAGGCATGACCTTGAGTGCTATATCTGGTCCCTGGCCCTTCTGTGGCACTGTTCTGCTTCCCTAATCTGCTTCCGAACCACCACGAACTAGTAGTTGTGCTTTGCCATGCTCTTCTACCATGGTGTTCCTGCCTTGGAGCCAGCCAGACAGACTGAATCATCTGAAGTTGTGGGCTAAATTAAACGCCTCCTCCTTCAAGTTGTGGGTGTCAGGTGTTGTATTCCAGTGACAGGAAAGCTGACTAATACATTGGCCTTGTAGAATAAGTTCAGAAGGATTCCCTTCCTTTTAATTTTCTGGGACTATTTTAAGAAGAATTGGTATTTATTCTTCTTTAAATGTTTGATAAAATTCAGCAGGAAGCCATCTGTCCCTAGACTCATTTGGAAACTTTACTGACTCAATCTCTGCTTACTATTGGTCTGTTCAGGTTTTCTATTTCTTCATGACTCAGTCTTTGCAAGGTACTGTATATATATTAATGAATTTGTTCATTCTTCTAAGTTATCACACTCTTTGCCATCAATTGCTCATATGATCGCCAATGATCCTTTGTTTTTATGTGAAAGTCCCTTCTTATTATATTCTTTGTGATCTATTTCTCCCTTTAGATCCGTTAGTATTTGCTTTATATACTTAGGTATTCTAGTATATATTTAGGTTATATACTCTTGCTGAATGGACCCTTTTATCATCATACACTGATCACATTTGTCTTTTTTATAATTTATAAAATTTGTCTGGGAGTACTTATTCTTTCATTTCTGAAGGACTATTTAAGTACAATAGTCCTGGCAATTTTCTTCATTCAGCACTTTGAAAATATCATCCCACTCTATCCTGGCCTGTAAGGTTTCTTCCTAACCCTGACTCAGCCTCCCAGAGAGCTGGGATTACAACTGTGAACCACCACACCTGTATTTTTTCTCTTCTAGGATATCTGTTTATTTTGTTATTTTGGTCCCTCTTTAATTGCTGTGATGAGTTTTGGAATTGTTTCTGTCTTTTGAAGTTTGTTACTAAAACAGTATTTTGAATTCCCTGACAGATTATACATCTCTTTTCCTTTCAGGTCAGTCCCTGGCACCTTATTTTATCTGTTTGGTGAGGTCATTTTTCCCTGTTTAATCTGAGTGCTTGTGGATGTGTACCGATATCTTCTCATTGAAGGACTATTTAATTCAGCCTGGTTTTGCTTAGACACATCCATCTTTGGTAGGCCTGTCCAGAATTTCTAAGTGGCCTGCCTTGTGTTCCTTAAACCTATAGGACACCAGAGGATGTCTGAAGCCCATGTTTGTAAGGGCTGTGGGGTTGGCACAGTACCCTGGCCCTGTTGTACCTTGGGAAGATACTGAACAGTCCCCTCAGTATCTGTTGGGAAGATGCAAGGTGGGTACCTGTGCTGTGTGGGAAAGCTTACCCCAGGGATCCAAGCCTGGAAGCCCGTCCCAGTGACCCAGACAGGTTTGCCTAACAATTCCCTGAATGTAGACAGGGAAGCTGGAGTATAAGTAGAGAAGCTGGAGCCAAGATTGGGCCCCCTGGAAGTCTTCTATAGGATGGAGCCTGGTGAGCTTGCCCCAGATGCCCCCAAGGCTCTGTGTCTTACAACAGTTGGCTGTATAGGTGAGGTTATTTCCTGAGTACAGCAGGAAGAGCTGGAGCTGAGATGTGGCGTCTTAGATCTGCTGTGCGACAGAGGCTAGAGAGCCTGTCACAGGAACCAGATAGGCACATGTCTCTTTGCTGTTCTTCAGACATGCGAGATTATCCGCAACTGCAGTAAGCGGGGCTGGAGCAGAGACCAGACACCCTCAGTATCTGTTGGGGGGCAGAGGCAGGCAGGCTTGTCACAGAAGCTCTTCCGATGGGTAACTCTCAGGCTGCAAGATAAGGTCTTTGTCCAAGCAGTAGTAAGCTGGAACCACAGAGGCTCGAGCTCGAGCTGAGACACGGGGTGACCTTCAGGTCCAGTGCCAAGGCCAAAAGTGGTGGGAAGTAAAGCCTGTCTGCTGTGGCAGTAGGATGCTTGGTTTGCAAATTCAAGGCTGAATGGGGTGTGATCATACTCTTTGGGGGATGGGGCCATTTCTGGGCTTGAGCCCTAGAGTGTGGTCAGGGGATCAGCTACCGGGAAATGGTCTGCAGTTTCAAAAGGATTCTTCTATATCTTGGGCTTTACAGCCTCCTACCTGAACCCTGAGGCTCCCACAAAGAGACTTGTGTCTGTGAATGGATGAAGAATCTTTGATGATGTGAAGTGATGCAAGCAAGTGACCCGCTATTCTGTGCTCTTGCTGACACCGCTCAGTGCATTATGCTCTCCTGTGAAGGATACCCTCCTGGATTTGAGAGCACTGTTGACAGCCCATCAGTGGTTCCTACACCTGGTTGCTAGAGAGATGCAGGCACAGCGCTGTACCTTGTTAAGGGCTCGTCTATTCATCAAAAACAGCTGGATACATGGTACATTTCTGGTTATGATTGTTGCCAGCTACTGTCCTTCCAGTAGTTGGTTGGTGTTCCTGGGCTGCAGTGAGCTTTATGATGTTCTACATAATACCAAAATCATTCTGTCAATCTGTAATTGCCTGTTGGTCTCTGGTTTCTCAGCCATTTCCATACAGATACCTAGAGTCACAGTCACATTTGTATTTTACCATGCAGCCTGATTTTCTTTTCGTCTTTGTGGCAGGTCCATTACTATGTCTTGCATGCAAACATGTTCTCAGTGATGTTCAGGACTACATCTAGTTTGCAGACAAAGTAACCGATATTGCAGAGCAGATTCACCTTATTCCACAGTGTGAATCCCCGTCAGCTTGTGAGAATGTGCAAGAAGATTGCTCACTGGCCAGCAGGAGAGAACAGACCACTGGGACACTGGAGGATGGCCTGGCTTTTTATTTCCATCATACATATTTTAATGAAACTATGTCAGAGATCAAGCCACTCAGTTCTTCATTGTGTTAGTCACGTGAGGGATAAGTACACGGCAGCGATAACTCAAAAAGCCTGAAGTGATTGGAGGAGGAAGAGAGGGCACTCTGGGACAGATGGGTTACTTCATTATCAGGGGCTCATGTATGGAGTAAAATTTGAATTGGATCTTGATATACTGATGAATATTTAGGTTAAGATGTGGAAGGTTTGAGAGGAACACATGGGGCTTTTTTTTTTTTCCCCAGCACTGGGAGAAAGGATCAGGACCTGTGCACTGAGCTGCATCCCCCACCCTATCTGTCTGTCTATCAGTCTATCCACCTATCTATCATTTTAAGAGAGAGTCTCACTACTTACTTAATTACCCGGCTGGGCTAGAACTTGCAATCCCCCTTTCTCAGCCTCCCAAAGCACAAGGATTACAGGCATGCACCACCAAGTCCGGCTGGAACAGGTGGGATTTAGATACACAAAATGGGAGAGAAGGGCCTTGTGCAAGAGATCGATGTGGGGCGGCAGGAGCGTGGTAAGTGAGCAAGAATGGAAAACAGGGCTGCAAACATTGGCAAGGTCAGAATATCGAGGTCTGTGTATGGCAAGGTCAGGACATTGGACTTGATTTCATACACTTTGGAGAGCCACAGAAGGGTCTAATTCAGTCCTACCCTTAGAAGAAATGTCCACAGTGTAGGGTTGGCGCTCTTGATAAAGAAGTTCTTGTGGGCTTGAGTAACTGTTGTTAGGGAATCTAAACATATCTGGGGCTGGGGACCGTGGCACATGCCCGATATCCCAGTACTCTGGGAGGCTGAGGCAGGAGGATCACAACTTCGAGCCCAGCCTGGACAACTTAAGGACTTTTCCAGACCCTGTTTAAAAAAAATTTTTTTTAAGGAATGAGAGTATAGCTCTGTGGTTCAATTTCTCATACCACCAAATAAATAAGAAAAAATGTTTAAAACGTAGAGACAGTGGTGATCTATCAGGGCTGGTGTTAGTGAAGCCAGAGTGTTGAGATACTGTTGGTAAAGACACATCTCTCAGGAGCTTAGCCCGCAGTACTGTAATGTTAGTGAAGAGGGTAGATGGCGTGGCCCAGCCACAATGCAGATACTGGTATTTGGGGTATAGGGAACCGGTAAAGAAAGAGTAGTCTTGACGTGTTTGAAAACTCTTGGTTTAGTTTTCTGCTGATTTTTCTTTATATCCTTCAGTGTCTCCATTCATTGTGAACTGCAGTAGTTTTATGACCATTCTCAGATTATCCAGGGTGGAATAAGCATTTAAAAGGGCTGGAAAGAGCTGTAGTTTTTATTCCAGACAGATGGAAGCCATTGACAGGTTGAGTAGGAGAAGGACATGAGTGATTCAGTTTTTAGCCTTTGCTCTAGCTGCCATGTGAAGAAGAGGCTGTAGGGATGAGGCCCAAGCAGGAGGCTGCCAGGAGCAGAGGGAGGCACCACGGATGAGAGGTCACAGATGGGCATGCAGAGAGTGGTAAAATGAGGAAAGTATCTACACAGACTTGAGTTCTATTCAAAGATGGAGACACAGAATTTACTGGTGACCTGAATATCAGTAGACAAAGGAGGAAGAAAGGGCACCCTGTAGTTTTTGGCTGTAGCTTTCTGTTCTGTAGCTGGAACAGAAAAACAGGGTACATCTTTTTAAAAAACTATTTTAAGACTGTTTTGCTAAGTTACCTAAGCTGAGCTACAATTTGTGATCCTCCTGCCTCAGCCTCCCAGAGTGCTGGAATTACATGTATGCATTACCACACCCAGCTGGAAGTGTGAGAGCTATACAGATTCATAGAGGAAAGCACTGTAGGGTGGACATGCTCCTGAGCACACTCATTTTCAGGTCACAGTTCTAGTACAGAGGATGATGGTCATATTTCTGGGTACTTTCTGTTCAAGGTCAGACAGCGCATGTTCAAAGATTTCTTAGTCTTTGGACACCAAGGCTTCTGTGCATGCTGAGTTAAGGATCGTGAAGATGATGGACACAAACCTTCTGGGGATAGTGGGGACAAACAGAAGCCTAGTGGGCTGAAACAAAGAAGACTCTTTGGAGTCGTGCGAATGCAGGAGTTGGTCCCTTAAGGTGCCTGTGTCACTCAGAGCTAACAGATCGACTTCTTGCTCGTGTGGTGGTTGGCAGCAGTGTCCTGTGAGTTTTCGGACTCAGGGCCTCAGTTTCCTGTTGATGTTTGGTCAGAGACTGCTTCTTGACTTTTGAGTCTACCCACAGTGCCTACTTGCTTCCTCACAGCCGGCAAGAAGGGCAGTCTCCTCACCGACAGCTGTTTCAGTTGTGTGTAACATCACAGAAGTGACACCTGTCATCTGTGCCATAGGAAGCAAGTCCTAGAGCCAGGCCAGCTCGAGGGGTCAGACAGCATAAGGGCAGGAATACTAGGTGGCCCTCAAAGCAGGAGCAGCCTTGGAGAGCAGCCCTCTGATGTTCCGATAACCTGCAGTGTACTGGGCCTTCCGTAATGATAGACTATCTTAAAAATACTGTGTTGGCCTTTTAAAACTTTTAAAAACAGAGAGAAAAGATTATTATAGGGGCTGGGGATTTAGCTCAGTGGTAGAGCATTGCCTAGCAAGTGCAAGTCCCTGAGTTTGGTCCCCAGTATCCGCCCCCTTGATTATTTATAAATGACGTATGAGACGAGGGATTAAACATTTAGTACTGGGGACTAAACCCAGAGCCTTGTGCATGGTAAGCAAGCACTGTGCCACCAAGCTACATCCTCAGCCGCTAAACAAATGCCTTAAGTTAGGCTGTGCTCTAGTTGTGTTTTCTAAAGGTAAGATATGTTCAATAAAGCTAATAGGAAAGATAAGACAAAATATTTCTCTACCTATATATATATTTTAGGGGGTGTTGGGGATCAAACTCAGGGTCTTGCACTTGCTAGGCAAGTGCTCTACCACTGAGCTAAATCTCCAACCCCCCTATATTTTTAAAAGTCCCCTGAGCCCTTACTTCAAATAGGTGTGTGTGTGTGTGTTTAGGGGGTTCATCACGAGTTTAAAAGCAAAGAAAAACCTGTTCCTTGCCGAGGGTCACAGCTCCCAGACAATGGCACCTGTGCAGACTGTCAGCCCTGGCGAGGTTGCCGTGAGAGCGCCCCTCGGGAGGCCGATCTTTGCAGCAGACATAGACTTCGCCCAGATATGGAGGACATGGGTTCTGCTTACAGAAGATCACTTCTCTGCCAGCCTGTGAGAAATCTAACTTCTCCAGGCTTCACTTTCCTTAAAGTGGGAATAAAAATAATACCTTGTACTGGTTGATTCTTTTGAGCCAAGTAGATGAGATGAATCAGCCCACACTCGTTGGCTTCGTGGAAAGATGTTCAAAATGTAGAGCGTGAGGATCCCACAGGGGTTCGGTGTAAGACCTCACTCAGAGTCCCAGAAGCGATTCTCCTAGCACGGCCATTTGTCACTGCTGCTTGACTTCGGCCCTCCTGTGACGTGGCACCCGGAGGAGGTCAGTTTACAAGGACCAAGCCTTCTCGGTCCTCCAACACACGGTTGTCTCCACCAGGGCAGGCCCCAAGCCCAGCTAGGCCAGTCACTGCCTCGCCTTTGCGACTTTGGACCTGGAACTACAGGAGGAGCTCAAAGACAGCCTCACCCTTAGCAGCTCGTCCTGCCTCTCACCTCGCGGGGCTCTGTGGAGGACGGGACTTGGGTGCTGAGACAGAAGTTGATTGATGGCCCCAACTTCTTACCAAGTCAGTTATTTCATTCCTTCTTTCATCTGCCCACGAAGTGCTTATTGATGTATAATTTGCAGACACTGCATGCTATCTCACTTACTCTTTGTAATGCAATATCCATTTGGCTTTGTAGAAGTTCAGTGGTCAGGAGTCTAAAGACAGGCATTGTCCTCACCCACATTGTACGCAGATGGGTTTAATGAAGTCAAGCCGCTTCCCTGAAGTCTCAGCTAGAAATCTGAGTTAGGTGTCTTGTAGCTCCAGCTTTCCTCCTGCAGCATGGTGGCACGTGTTCTCATTGCACAACATTGGGGCTGGTTGTCTTGCAGTTGTATGGTGACAGGCAGAAGATCTCAAGTCAGTGAAATACTGCAGAGACTGCAGTGTCCATATGTAGACACTAGGTGGCAGAGTGTCACAGGGCAGATGACACCTCTGGCCTGAATCTGCTGGGTATGCTTCCTGGGTCTTCGTTCTCTATTCTTCCGTATTAAGAAAAGGACATGTCCTACTATAAAACTTACATTCTCTGACAAAAGATAGATGTAATTATTAAACAGCTACCCAAACTGTAAAGTGGGGATCAAAGAATGAAAAGCCAGCATGGAAAAGAAAAAGAAGCTTTAATATGTAAAATACTCTAAAGGCAGAATTTCTGTTAAAATTGCTTTTTCAGCAGCCTGATGTGGTGGCACACACCTGTAATCCCAGCACTTGGGAGGCTGAGGCAGGAGGATTGCTGTGAATTCGAGGCCAGTGTGGGTACAAAGGCCAGCCTGAACTACATAGCAAAACCCTGCCCCCCCAAAAAAAACCCTCCAAAAATTGCTTTTTCAAAAAAAGGATTTTTTTGTTGCTGGGGATTGATCCCCAGGCCTTCGTACTGAGCTAAATCCTCAGCCATTTTTATTTTGAGACAGGTTCTTGCTAAGTCACCCAGTTGCCCAAGCTGGGCTTAATTTCCCAAACCTATACTGTCTTGAACCTCCCAAAGGGCTGGGATCACAGGTGTGTACCACGGGCCCAGCTAAAGAAGAAAAATTTTTCTAATTTTTTTCTTGGTACATGTTTGCAGCATATAAGGATCATATTCCTCATGGGGAGTTGGTACATATACATAACACATCCCAGTTCTTTTTTTGTCCCCTTTCCTCCTCCCTCCCCACTCTCCATCTCTTGGTTCCCCCTTCCCTTTGCTAAAGATCTATCTCCCTGTTTCCTATTGTCTATTATTTTCCTCTTTATTCATATTTTGGGTTTCTCATATAAGAGAAACCAAGTGATATTTAAGCCTGTGTGTGATTTATTTCACTTAACATTATGTTCTCAAGGTGCATCCATTTTCCTACAAATGACTGAAGTTTATCCTTCTTTATGGCAGAGTAGTACTGTATGGTGTACAAATACCACATTTTCTTGATCCATTCATCTGTCGATGGACATATGGGGCAGTGCCAAGATTAAGGTATTATGAATTGTGCCACTATAAACATGGGCATGTATGTATCACGGTAATATGTCTTTAACGCTTTCAGGAGAATACCTAGAAGGGGAATAGCTGGGTCAAATGGAATTTGTCGTTTTAGTTTCTCGAGGAATCTCTGTACTGATTTCCATAGTGGTTATGCTAGTTTATATCCCCACCAACAATGTAGAAATGTGTTATGTATATGTACCAACTCCCCATGAGGAATATGATCCTTATATGCTGCAAACATGTACCAAACATGTCCCTTTTTCCCTGCAGCCTCACCAGCATTTATTGTTTGACTTCTTGTTGATGGCCTTTTTTCCTGGAGAAAGATGGAATCTTAGTGTGGTTTTAATTTGCATTTCTCTAATGGCCAGAGCCGTTGAACGTCTTTTCATGTGTTTTGTAGGAGAAAAAAAAATTTAAAGAGTGTTGTGTGTGCTTGTTTGTATGTGCATGTGTGAGTGTGTGCATATTTGTTGCATACTAGGGATTGAACTGAGGGCTTCATACATGTTAAAGAAGAAATCCTGTCACTGAGCTACAGTCCCAGCCCTTCTTGAATTTTATTTTGAGGTAGACCTGGACAGGCTGGCCTTGTATTTGGAGTCCTCTTGCTTCAGCCTCTTGAGTCGCTGGGATTACAGGGCTGAAAGAAATTAATTTTTGCAGTATTTCATTTGGAAACATTTAATGATAAAACTTGTTAAAATTTTCGCCTGGATTTGGAAAGAAATAACACTTGTTTAGGTTTTCTTTTTCTTGCTTTTATCGGAGGGAAAATACCTTTGTTCTAATTACAGAAAAGAAAGTGTATCTGATCTCATTTTGTAAAGTTTATTTAAACGGCGTTTGCTGTTGGCACTATAGTGGCTCTGAATGTTAGTGCAGAGACCTGAAATCATTCTGTGTCGCTAGGAGCGCTGCAGGGGCAGAACTAGGCCCATCTCTTGCGAGGCCCCGGGGCGGGGAATGGCAGCGGCCACAAGTCTTCAGTTCTGGGACGCCCTCCCTCGCCGCGCCACACCTTAGGACGCAGTCCTGAGGACCTCAGCGGGCTTTACTTTCCCGAGTAGTCCTGTCCCGTACACGCTTTCAGAAATGAAGCGACCGTCAGTTTAACTGCAGGAAGCCTGAAGCCTTTTGCTCTACACGCCGCGCCGACTGGCTTGTGGAGCGTTCTCAGAGCGAGGAAACGCTCAGCAGAGCTGGCGTCCGGCTCCGGCTCCGGCTCCGCGCCGGTGCCGACCCGCAGCGCCGGCGGTCGGTGACCGAAGGTTTCGTGCAGGAGGCTGGGTTTTGCCCTTCGGGGCTGTATTAAACTGAATTTAATCTCTACCCCCACCCCAACTGTGTGGATGTAGTAGGAGAGTGGTTACTCCGATCACTCCTAATGGCCTAGCAGTACCGTGCAGACGTGGATAAGGCTGTCTGCTTATAACCCTGTTCGAGGGGGCGCTTCTCTCAATCAGATGCCGTTTCCTTGGTAAAGGAGCCCAGGACTTCTTGTTCCAGTATGAGGCAGCTCAAGGATCCTCAGCTCTTCTCAGAACACACTGGGGAGAAGATGGGAGGAATAAAATAGGTGACAGTCTGGTATAGTGGTCCACACTTGTAATTCCAGTAGTCTGGGAGGCTGAGGCAGGAGGATCTCAAGTTCGAGCCCAGCTTGAACTTCAAGTCACATAGTGACTTAGCAAGACCCTGTCTATCTTAGTCACTTTCTTGTCACTGGGACAAAATACCCAACATGCACAATTTAAAGGAGGGGAGGTTTATTGGCTTATGTCTTCAGTGCGTGATCAGCCGGCTCCAAGGCAGAACCACCATGGTAGAAGGGGCCGAGCAAAGGACAGCCGCTGACATCATGGGAGGCAGGGAGCAGAGAGAGAAGGGAAGAGCTCGGGACCCACCACTTCCAACCAGCCCTCATCTCTAACAGCATCCTCAACTCTGCACTCATCAGTGGATTAATCCCTGTGACCCAATCCCCTTCCCCAAACTCCACTTCTGAACACATGAACCTTCTGGGGAGATTCTAGATCCAAATCATAACACTGTATCAAAATTTAAAAAATTTAAAAAGGGGTTGGGATATAGCTCAGTGGGAAGGGCATGGGTTCGACACCCAGTGCCCGAAGAGCAACAAAAGATGAGGAAAAGAAAAAGGTGACACCAGGGCTTTAGGTCAAGATACACGGCAGTTTGGTTTGACTTGGTCAGAGGTGTAGGAGGTGCGTGGTGGAGCTGAGCCTAGTCACAAAGGGAGTTTCCTCATGGCAGCCTAGGAAAGAAGTGGGCAGAGTCTTCCAGTAGCTTTAAGCAAGGAACGATATGACTGTGCTCATGGCGACAAGAGTTGTAATTGGTGTCCCGTTTGAACCGGCTGGCAGCAACCCAGGAGAGGGGCGTGGTGCTCTGAACTCGGGCTGTAGTGCTGGGAGCGGGGGACAGAGGAACTAGTGGGCCTGGTGAGCCGCAGCTGAGGGGCCGCGTGTGAAGGGTTAGCGCAGGACCAGACGCCATAAAGGAGCTGGGCCATGCCGGCTGCCCTGTCTGAGAAGCCAGTGAGGAGCCGTGCAGAGGTGGGGAGCAGGAGACGCAGGACGTGAGCCTTGTACAGTGCAGCACCCTAGAGGGGTGGCGAGGCCAGCACTGAGACAGACGTGGCACGAATGAGCCCCAAGTACTGCCTTACTTACAGCAAATCCTGATTCTTGGGAGGATGCCCCAAGCCCTACACCACACAGAGGTCGCCTGCAGACTCCCCAGAGAAGCCTTTTCACTGTTCAGAAGGCGCTTTTCTTGTCCTTGGTCCCCATCACAGTGGCCTGCCTGGGCTCAGTGCTGCTGGCAATAATCAGCCTGAAGGCCAGCAGCCTACCTGGGTGCCCACTGGCTCGGCCGTTACCCACACCCGGGGTAGCCAGGAAGAGCTTCTTTCCGAGTGAGCGCCCGTGTGCTCTGGGCAGGGTGCCAGCAAGTGAGCGAGGAGTGAAAAACAACCCGGCTGTAAGAGGAAATCACCTTCCCCGTAGCACAATTGCCAGCACCTGCGTAGCACCTGGGCGCGTTACAAGGCCCTTTCACAAGCATGAGCTCATGGGATTTCATCACCATTTGCCTTTCCATCCATAATGGGCTTGGAGGAAGCAGCTGTGCATTCTTTTCAGCTTTTGTTCTAGAAGTTTCTCTCTTCTTGGTCAACAAGTCACATGACCTGTTGTAGGTAGGACAAGGTTGTTGGAGGTTTGTGTGACTCCTGTGGGGGTTGTACACTACTGGCAGGGCGCTGTAGTCTGCAGGTGTTGCTGTTTTCTACTTGTGTGGTTCTTCTTTGCTGCAGCTCTGGGCAAAACAGGGTCTCACAGTGCCTGTCTGTGAGCTCTTCTGGGCAAGAGGAGTGTGATGGTTAATATGATGTGTCAGTGTGGCCAAGGATGCCACATAGCTGGTCAAATATTTCTGGGCATGTCTGTAACAGTGTTTCTGGCACGAAACAAATTAGCATTTGACTTGGTAGCCTAGAAGTTCACATCGTTCGGGACCTAGTGAGGCCGAGTAGAACAAACCAGAGGGGCAAATAGAGCCCCATCTTCTGCCCTCAGCCACTGGCTCCTCAGGCCTCGGGCTTTGGGTTTGGACTGGAACTATTCCCCTGGCCTTCCTGGGCCCAAAGCCTGAAGCTCATATGACTTCTTGGCCTCACTGATTACATAAGCCAATCCCTTATAATACATTGCTTTCTATGTATCTGTTCTGCTTTTCTGGAGAACCTGACTACCACAGGCGGGTGCCACAGGGAAATGTATGGAGCAGGGGTTGGCCGGGATCACCGAGCAGCAGAGGATGGGCTAGAGCAGTGGACTCCAGCCCGCAGCAGAACTGTTCCCTGTCCTTGACTTGCCCCCACACACCTGATTTCCCCAGTTCCTTCCTTCTGATGTGGGAGACGCTGGTTAATGACGGCTAGACACCGGAGAGAGCCATGCCTTGATCCTGCCCTGCAGGTGAGGCCTTCCCAGAGGAAAGAGTGGAAGCCAGCAAGCTGGGCGCCCCAGAAGGGCACCTTGAGGAGGTCTTATCGGAGCTGCACCTGATGTACAGCAAGGTCAAGAAGTTCTGTTCTCGTTGACCACTCAGCTCAAGTCCCCAGACTTGCTGGCGACACTGCAAGGACACAGTTTCCTGGGAGCTCAGACTTCTTGATAATATCTTTTCTCCACAGTGCCTGGAAATTCAGTGTCCTTGCTTGTTTTACGGGGGACAGGAGGCCTCCTTCTTGCCCCTCTCCCCCTTGGGGGGAGCGATACTCACATTGCTTGCTTTTCCAGCTGTAACAAGCTTGGAGAAAGCAGCCATGAATTCTCTCTGGTTTCCATTCTAGAAGTTTCTGTCTTCCTAGTCAGTGAGTCACATGACCTAACTATTAACTAGGGGAGGGTTCTGGAAGGTGGAGTGACATTTCTGGGCTTTGCAGCTTGCTGGATAAGCCCTAGTTTGTCTTTAAGACTCCATGTCTTTAATTAAACAGGGTCTAGAGTGTGTGAAGGGACTGCCCAGCCTACGAGATTCTATTTGCCCCTTGTCCAGAGGAGACTGCCACAAAAGTCCACATGGAACTGTTAGTAGTTGTGTAAGTCAAGTTCAGTGGTACCTCTGTTCACGAACTTCATTTGTTCCACTGTGGGGGGAAATAAACATTGGCTTTCTGAATTAATATCAGATAAAAGTCATCTTAGTTGACACTCCCTCTCTGGAATTTGAGAAGTACAATGTGTCTTTGGTGAAGGATGCTGTTCTTCGTAAAAAGAGGAAGAGTGAAGAGGTGCAGGGTGTCTGGGGTCAGACAGGCCTGGCTTTGTTACTTGATATCTGTGTGACCTTGGGCAACTTACACGGCTGCTCTGCGCTTCTGTTTCTCACCTGTAAAGAGGAACAGCAACAGTGTGCAACTACCTCAGAGGTCTGTGGTAAGGAGAAAGTGGCTTAACCCATGCCGTACAGTGGACCTCCAAAATTTGCGGGGGTTACATTCCTAGCGCACCCACGAATTGTGAAAAACTGCAAGTTTCACATATGGTCAGAAAAATGCCTATTTTTATAGTTTAGACCCTCAATATGCTATGTCTCCCACAGTTATGTAATTTCATAAAACACTGTATTCATAAATCCTTAGGAGTTGCAGGCATTTTGGCAGTATCTTGAGGATCTTAGAGCTTTAAGAAGAACAAAACTGAGCACACTGGAGATAGCTACAGTGCGGTACAGCCACCTGTGATGGTGCGGGAGTGCTGGTGGCTGTGCAGAGATGGGTGATGGGGCAGCAGCCAGTCAGCAGCAAGGAGAACTGAATAATGCTCTTGGATTCGCGCCTGCCAAAAAAATCTGTGGAGGGTATTTGCAGTTTCCATGAAATTGTGAGGGTTTCCACGAACAATTATTAATTCCATCTCTCCTCTTGCAACCCCTGCTGGCTCCAGTTCTGCTTTCTATTTTTTGGTTGGTTTGTTCAGTTGCCTTTTTTGAGACAGGGTCTTGCCTTGACACCCTTTTATTTCATATTCTGCTCTGGTTTTAATGGTGAAAAAACAAGTCTTTATGCAGTATACCCCCAAGAAGTCATGGTTCAGACTTCTCAGCCTCAGTCGTTCCCGGGAACCACGACTTCTTAGGAACGGACCACGTACGTCATGCTTGCAGGTGAGGGCCGAAGAAATCTTTACTGGAACTGGGATATGCTGCTCTCAGCGGAGATGATAACCAGAGTTCTCCTGGAGCAACAGCAGCCATCCTCGACGACAGCAAGGCCCCGAGCTCCTTCCTCAACAAGAACAGCCGAGTCCCCTATAGAGAACCAGCCTCAGCAGATCTTCTCCTGGGAAACAGCCTGCCCACTAGTTTCTGTTCCCATTTTACCTTAGGTTGCGTCAGCAACAGTCCTCAGGTGGATCCTCTACGCCCAGAACCACAGCAACTCAGTCCAGCTGGGCGTTCTGGCGCAAGTTGACCACAATAAATCCACCACATGGGCCACTGAAAAGTTCTAGAAATGGATGGTGGTGATGTTTACACAACATTGAGTGTACTTAATGCCAGCGGATCACTGGATCATGCATTTAAAAATACTAAGCTCCATGTTATGTATATTTTTCTACAGTAAAAAGTCAGGCATACTAAAAAGGAGTAGTGAAAAGAGAAAGATAAAAGCCAACTGACTTTGAAAGAAAAATGCACTTACTATGAACTTTGAAACTTTTGTGGACCTCAAGGCTATGCGGGTCACCAGAAAAAAGCATGGGGTGCCGAGGACCAGCGCCCCCAAGTCCTTTCGGCTGCAGCCTGCTGTGAGGCGAGCACCCTCTCCAGCACTTTCATGGCCACGGTTTGCTGGATGCCACAGCTCTGGACAAATGTCCCAGATGCCTTACCTTGTTCCACAGCACTTCTACTGCCTTTGACTTTGTGACCCAGAACATACATACACATAGTTTCATGAAATGATGCTGATAAGTACTATATGTGGTACAATCTAAAATGTCAGATTTATTCAGTTCTTACAAATTCTTGTAACACTGCATTAATTCTTGTAACCCATTCTGTCCTGTTTGAGAAACTGTTTTTAGGAAAGGCTCAGGCTCGGCTGTGTCTACTACTGGACGCTGGGGGGCGCTGATGGGTCAGGCTGCACGGGGTTGGAGGTAGCCATAGTCTGCACCCTGGCTAGGACCTCAGGACACCTGCTTGGACTGTTCCCGCCCTGGACAGGCCTCTTGCAGAGAGACCACGGGTGCTCTTCAGTTTATTTAGTTGAAGGAACACCTACTTAGGTGACTGAATTAATAAAATTCCTGGCTTCCACTTTACTCGCGGATGTGTTGCTCTGTGCTGGTGGCTGGGTGTTTGGTTCAGCACTCAGACCCTCTTCCTCCTGGGGAAGACAGCACTCGTCTCATCTTCCACGGTTGCCCTTCGGAGTGTGAGTCACTGTGAGACTTGCCGTGAACCACCTGCAGACTCGGCTTCACTGGACAGAACCCACAGCTTCCCTGTGCCAGGCACCTCTCAGACTCGGCGCTGAGGGTTGCTCTGCTAAAGGCTGATGCCTTTAATTTTAGTTAAAAATTTTTTTTGAGACAGAGTCTTGCTATGCAGTTCAGGCTGGCCTTGAACTCACTATGTAGCTCAGGGTGGCCTCGAACTCACAATGACCCTCCTGCTTCAGCTTCCCAAGTGCCGCAACTACAGGCTTGCACCACAGCGCAAAGCAGTGATGCCTTGTAGTATCTGCCCATAGGCAGGGCCGGACTCCTCCTCGGTGTAAGACTGCCTCAGAGCACACTCAAGGACAAGAGTTCAGAGGTGACTGTGGAGCCTTCCCCTGTTGGCCCTAGGAAGTAGCCATGGTTTGCGGTGAAGAAAACTTTCAGCTAAGAACTGAGTGGGACTCGGCCAGACTCCTGGCAGCCACCTCTTTGTTTTGTCAGTAGGAAGCCACAGGCGGGGGCAGCCATGTTTCACTGAGCTTTCAGCCTGGGCTCTCTGCAGAGACCCAGTTCTCCCTCAGCTGTGCCTCACCCCCATCCTGAAAAATCTTACTGTGAAACCAGCTCCCCTGATTGTTTTATGTGGAGGAACATAGATCCCATGCAGCTGCCATTTTGTATGTTTCGCTCACAGTCACAGCAGGTGCTTTGTGGCAGACGCATCCAGCTGGGGTCCCCTGTGGTGACAGTGAGGGCAGTGACGATGGTGCGGTTGACAACTTCCACCATGGAGAAAGCCCTGTGGACACCACCCATCTCCAGGGCGGACCGGGGGAGGGTCCCCACCCTTTCCCACAGGTCCTTAAGTAGGTTAATAGAGTGTCTCTTGAGCAACCCCAGTCCCGGCCAGAACTGTTATTGGAGGAGGATCCACTCTGATGGGTTTATTGCATTTTATACTTCCAAATCCTCTATTGCTTTCTATGGCCAAAGACTCTGGCATGTGGCTTTATCATTTCTTTCGCTAAAGAATTCGTTTCCTAATCTCGTGGAATCTGGGCTGGTCTGGTGTCTTGCTTGGGCCAAAATGATGCCTTGAAAACAATGGGGTTCCAGATCTGAGAGTCAATCCACAAAGGCTGGGCACAGTGGCGCACACCTAGGAGCCCAGCGCTTGGGAGGCCGAGGCAGGAGTGTCATGAGTTCGCGGCCCACCTAAGCTACAAAGTGAGACCCTGTCTCCAACAAACAAAACAAATGAATCCTTATCCGCTTGTCGTCTCGCATGATTGTTTGGCCCTGGGAACACGTATGGGCAGTCTGGCTGGAGAGCGGAGTCACATGGAGCCATGTGGGATCCTGCCAGTGACCTGGTCAAAGCCAGCTATGTCGGTGCACAGCTGCGATTGGCCACTTCCCTGACTACCCAGACATGTGAGCGACAGATGCTTATTGTGGTGTGCTGGGGGCTGTTTTGTTATGTAGTGCTGCTCTTCGTCATAGATAACTGACAGGCTCACTTAGAAATCAGAGAGGGGGTCTCTTTTTGAAGAGTCATTAGAACAGCTTTCACCTTGAAACAAAATGGCTCCCTGCACATTGCCCTTTGCTTGTATTGGGTCTGGCTGAATATGCTTCACTGATCTTCAGCTCCACAGAGGCATTTAATATCTTGGTAGGAACCAAAGAATGAACACGAAGGCAGTGAAAAGCCACTTGCTGTTAGGTGGCACTGAATGCACAGCAGGAGAGGGGGAAGCAGGGGGAAGTACAGGGGGAAGCCCGCCAGTATTTCCATTGACGCGAGTAATGCCCTCTGCCTCGGTGGTGGGGGCGTTTGTGGTTCACAAGGTGTGGGCATCTGGACAAAGCTGGTTATGTGCAGAGGTCAGTGTGTGCAGATGGGTGAAAGGTACTCTTCAGAGAGTTATTAATAAGCAAGGCAATGTTCAGCCCTCCTAATTTTAATGTGGGTTAGAAGCACAGATAAGAATTCGGTAGAACATATTCCTGAATCCAAGACCCTTGTGCTCTGGAAAGTGTGTGACTATTGTCTGTTTCGGCTGGAATCCCTAAACTCTGACACAGCAAGTTAAATCAAAGTTCTACCTTTTAAAAGTTTATATAGACCAACATCTATAGTGGGATTTACTGGTCAGTCACCATGCGTCGGGCTATTTGGTTCTGTTAGCGTGTATATCCTGGAAATGGCTGAATGGAACATCTGGCGGCTTTCGTTAATGTTAATTGGTCATTTAAGGTGTCCTGTCAGTCAGTCTTGGCAGCTGTACTTTTAAAAAGTAAGTCTTGTCTCTCAGAGATTAATTGGGGGAGGACGGAAACAGGTCGGCTCCAGTTTCACAGTGAAATGCTGGTCTCTGTACTTTCGTTATTCATCTCAGCTCCATGTCTGACCCAGAGCTGTGACAGGCCTTCTGTGCCTTTCAGCAGGGATCCCTGGAGCTGGCTCTCGTCCCATGCGGCCCTGTGACGTCCTCACAGATGCCTCTGTCTCAGGCATTGGCACGAGTATCCGGAATGGCCAGTGTCTTGCCTGGAAGGGACCATTGCTGCCCCTGCCAGCAGAGTGCAGAATCAGAACAGAGGATGGAATTGAGCGCAGAGCGGCGAGTCCAGCTCTGCAGCCTGCTCGTTCCTCTGCGCCTCTCCGGGGTCTCCAAGGCGGACTGTGGTTGCGAAAGGAGCATTCACTAGAGAGCGAGCCAACACACAGAGGCTTGGGCATGAGCATAAAGATTTTTTTCTTTCTAAGCAAAATGTATGGGGCATTTTTTCTTGTAAGACTGCTATGATTCAAGTCAAGGCCTTTGGCTGAATTGTAAAGCCCAATTGTAGATGAACACAGGATTTATAAACACTTACTGTATTGTACAAGCTGTGGAAAGACAGACATGCTATTAGGCAATAGCATCTTTACAAAACTGTGTTATAAATTGGGTAGCAGAGGTTCCACAGGGAAAGGCTTAGTCTCTGGAAATGGCGGGGGAAAAAAAAAGTAAATGCTAACATAACAGCCCACAGAGATGCATGGGCACAGACCCTGAGGGCCGCTCTCCAGCAGGCGCCTGCAACCGAGGTAAGGCAAGGTGTCCTGGGACTCCTTTTCGTAGCCCTCCCACAGGCAGTGTGGCCACGGTTGGCTCTCCACACCAGCAGCAGCAGCACTCAGCAACTTGTTACAAATGCCAGTTCTGAGGCCTTTCCCTAGACCTACTGACTGGGGTTGGGGGGAGCGCTCTGGGGTTTGGGGCCCAGCAGTCTGTGTTCACAAGCCCTCCTGATGCACATGCACATTGAGAGGTGCAAGTTTGAGCTACAACCTGCCTCCCAGGGTGCATAGAAAGTAGCTTTTCTTTTCCCGAGACACTAAGTCTTTAATGGCCTCATGATCCCCACTCTTCATAATAGATGACCTCTTTGCACAACTAGGATGGTGCTGGTGTGAACCATCCCTGGGAGTATTAAGATAATACTCATAGTTTTTGGTGTTCTGTGATTGATTCCCTCAGTGAGAGTCTCATTCCTGTCCACAAGTGAGCGACACAGACACTGGGTCACAGCAGCACCCCACTTCAGGGAAATGGTTTTAGTATCAATAAAGAAAAGCTAAATCATGCTGCCAGTGATAAATCTCTCCTCCTGCCTCAGCTAGCCCAGACCTCCTGCCTGAACCCCACGGAGGCCACAGCTCGCCTGAGAGAGACAAACTTTTTTTTATTAGCATATGTTTGCAGCATATGATTACATTTATCATGGGGAGTTTGTACATGCACATAATACATCTTAATTCTTCTTTTGTTGCCTTCTTCTCCCATCCCTCCCTCCTCCCTCCAACTCTTATTTCTCTTCCCATTTGCAAAAGTTCTATTTCCATTTTTTCTTCTTTTCCCCATCCTTTTTCTCCTTCCCCTCCCTCCATCTTGTTCTCTTTCCCATTTGAAAAAGATCTCCCTACTTCATATTATCTTCTGCTTTGCTCTGTTTATATTTTGAGTATCTCATATAGAGAAGCCATGCAATATTTAAACTTGTGTCTGATTTATTTTGCTTAACATTATCATCTCAGATGCATCCATTTACCTACAGATGCCTCAAGTTTATCTTTCTTTATGGCAAAGTAGTACTCCATGATGTATAAATATCATATTTTCTTTATCCATGTGTTGATGGACATATAGACTGCTTCCAAGATTTAGCTATTAGAAATTGTGACACTATAAACATAGGTATGTATGTATTGCTGTAACATGATAGATTTCAATTCTTTTGGGAAGCTATCTAGGAGAATAACTGGGTCAAATGAAATTTCTGTAGGTTTTTTTTTTTTTTTTTAGGAATCTCCATACTGATCTTTATATGGTTGTAATAGTTTATGTTCCCAGCAATGCAGAAGGGGTCCCCTCTCTTCCCCTCTAACCTCACTAGCATTTGTTATCTGATTTCTTTCTTTTTATTTTTTGGTGCTGGGGATCGAACTCAGGGCCTTGTGCTTCCAAGGCAAGCGCTGTAACCACTAAGCTAAATCCCCAGCCTGTTATCTGATTTCTTGATGATAGCTACTCTGGAGTAAGAGGGAATCTCAATGTTATTTTAGTTTGCATTCGTCTAATGGCCAGTGATGGCGCACATTTTTTCACGTTTATGCATGAAACTCCTCTTACATATTGTCAAGGGACTGCACCGCCCGTGACCTCAGCAGGGTTAACAAAGGCTTATTTCTTGCTCACCATCCACCCGCTGCACAAGTTGGCCAAGAGCACTCTAGGCAGACAGTCGCTCCGATGCCTGTTTCAGCACCGGTCGCCATGGCGGGGACAGGAAGTGACCTGCGTACTGGAGAGACGTGTCCCTTCCGCTGATGTTTCACTAGCAAAGCTAATCATACGGCAAAGTCTAACTTCAAAAGTGGGCAAGAAGTGCACCCTTCTTTTGTGCTCAGAAAAAGATGTGGGTATCTGAGCACAGCTTTAATGAATGCTGTGTGAGGTGCAGAGGACCACAGTCCCCTCGAGTATGTGGCTGTGCACTAGCATTGCAGAAATGACAGCCAGGAGCTGCCAGTTTCCTTATTTGCTGCCCATTTCTGTTCCTGTTGACCTTGAGATCGATACCCTCCATCTCAAGATCTTTTTTCACCAAACTTTTTCATTTTTTTATTTAAAAAGTTTGAAGCTAGGGGTGGTGATGCATGTCTATAATCCCAGCACTCTGGGATGCTGAGGCAGGAGGATCACAGGTTCAGTCTAGCCTGAGTATCTTAGTCAATCTAGTAAGATCCTGTCTTAAAAAGAAAAAAATTTAAAAAGGGTTGGGGATGTAGCTTAGTGCAAAGACTGTGGGTTCAATCTTCAGTACCATCAAAAAAAAAAATTGAAGTTAGTGTACACACAGAAAAGCACAGAAATCCTGAATGGATAGCTTGATGCATGATCACAGTGTGAACCTAACAGTGCAACTACCACTGAGGGTCAAGACCTGGACCAATACCAGGAGCCTGTGTTCCTTCCGGCTCCCACCCATCTACCCCCTCCTTGCCATGGCAACCCTCTTCATTACTACCCTTCAGTTATTTTTTAAACATTAATTCATTCCACTAGTATTTACCGGAACTTCTGTCTTGGCAGATGGTATTACAAACCTGAGCCCAAAGGCTGATCCTAGTGAGCTTCCGGTCAGAAGACTGGCTTTTCCAGAAGGTGACAGTATTTTAGGCAGCGTTGGAGGATGAGGGGGCTCAACCTAGTTAGTGTATACTGTTGTCATCGCCTGTTTAGGCATACCAGACATTTCCTGACAGAGCAGAGGGCCCACACAATCTCCAGCTGCCTGCCACGGGAGGAAGAAGCGGCCCACACAGCTGGCTGTGGGTCTCCTGCATGCGCCCTTTACACAGCATCAAGCCAGCTGACGCTGCTGGTGGCACAGCAGCGCCTGCCGTCTGCAGCTCAAGTATCCCCTTCTCCTTTCAGGCATACAGCCTCGCTCTTCCGCACGGTTCCAGGGCGAGGTGAACTGGTTCCCTTGGGTTAGGGAACCGGGCATGAGTGTAAACTGACTTGGGCTTAGGAGAGCCTTCGGCTTAAGTAGAGATAGAATTATGTCAGTTCTGCGATCTGAAAATTAGGGACATATTTCCCATCCTCTTCTCATCATTAAAGGTCTTAAAGGGAGAAGTGGTAGACAGCTGGTTTCTTAAAACACCAATTCTTCTCCCAAATGTTCTCCAAATCAGACTTTTCCGATTTGGCTGGCGCCCACAAAATGGCCCTTTGCTTTCCAGCTTCCCTGCATAAGCCTCGCCTGAATTCAGGATCGGTGGCTTAGGGCTACCATCGGGAGTTCTGACTCCACCGGTCACCCCCACAAGCAGACAAGGACTGTCCAGTTTCACCCCTGAGGAAGGAGCCAGTGACCGGCGTGGGAGAGAGCATGTGGAGCTCAGGAACGCTGGCCAGCGGCTCAGCCACATCCTTTTGTGGTAATAATTTTCAACAAAGTACACTTAAAGTATCTTTTTATAATCAGGCTGGCTTCTAAATTATAGCCATGCTGAATAAGAGCAGAGCAAAGGTATGATTAGTAATTTCCTTCTGCAGAAAGTAGAATGAAATAGTTTCTTGCTAAGGCCCAAGTAATATTGTGCTTTTAGTAAAAAAGAAAATGTAAAATTGTCATTATTTCAAAGCCAAAGCAATGGTTTGTGGCCTTCCTCAGGAGTAGTCCAGCTCCATGAGGAAGTGGAGAAGGAAAAGATTACCATGGAAAAATACTCCCTGAGCTGCCTGTTTGCTTGGCGTCTGTCACATACGTCACGAGCCACCTACTCACCAGGTGTAGAGAAATGACACATCATTTGCGAGCCTTCTAGAAGTGACAACCCCAGGAGATGCAGAAATGCCACACAAAGACTAGTACCGCAACAGTAAAAGACAGACTCTGGATCCATTAAAGATAACATACAGGGCTGCTGATTGTGATACAGCTTCTCCTGCCCTGCCTAACTTGTTTGGAAAAGAACTTACATAGAGGGTTTCACAATTTGGGAGTAACAGATTTTCTGTGTGGACCTAAGGCCACTTGGAGAAGTATGTGGGATGGCTGCTAATGAAGCAGATTCTCAGATTCCCAGATCTAAAAGATTAGGATTTCCCCCAAGAAATTATTTCTAGGCTGTGAAGGGAAAGCTTATACAAAAACATCATAAAAATGAAAGTGTTTGTATTTGCAGCATGCTCCCCCAAAAAGGACCCCCAAGGATTTAAAGGTTATTTCGTTGCTCATTATCTGCTGAGGGAAAAATAGCAGTTTTCTTTCTAGCTACAAGGATTATCATCTATCTGCAGTGTTGTCACCCATTTCAGTATGAAAAGTAGTAAAATTGTTCAGGATGGACAGTTTATGCACAGGGGCTCAGTACTTCACGTATTTGGGGGTTCATGCTAGGTAGCACATCCCTGGGAAGTTTCTTCCATGTTAAGTGAGAGGTCAGTCGTCATGGTGGCAGTATGAGTTGTTTTATTTTAACATCAGTCTCAATATTTCTGTTGTCCTGGGGGGAATTCCAGCCTCAGACACTCACTTTTCAGGACAAGGGTTCCTGGGAAATTGCCTCTCTGTCACCTATAGGTTTGGCCTCCTCTTAGCTTAGGCTAGAATTAGCAGAAACCCTCTACCCTGTGCTGGCCTCATTTGGGGACCTTGCCCACGTCTCCTGTCACAGATCCCTTTATGGAGTTGTGCTTCAGTAAATCGCAGCTGTACCAATGGGGATAATCAGGCTTGTATATACAGCGTGTCAAGAGCCCAAGATAAAAAGCATTTGAAGTGCCCGGTGTTATGAGAGCAAACAAGGCCCACACCAGCCTACGCTAGCCAGAGGTTAGATACACATTGTATAAGACCTCACTCACAGATAAAACAAGCACTTTCCCCTCTACAGCTGAGCACCACAAAGCTGAAAGACAGTGGGCAGAGGCAAAGTTTTCTCGTGCATTTACAGTATAGTATTAATGCCTTTCTCAGATGGAACAACCACCAACAAAAAACCCCAGGGCCACAAACCACCTGAGATGCAGCCCTCTTTGCTCAAAAGGCATGGAGGAGGAGGCCTTTAAGGGGGCAGACAAAACCCGCAGCCACTTCTCTTCACAAAAGCACTCTGATTTTCTGGGCCATTCTGGAGATCCACGGGAACCTGGGCATGAGTAACTACCCGAAGTTCAGCCTGAATCCCAGAGCTGGCAGGGAGTGTGCTGACTTGGCTTTCACACTTCGTGGGAAGAAGACAGCCCGCTGTGACCGGGCCCCCAGCCTGGCACTGGGAGAGCACCCAGGTGGCCTTAATTGCCAGAGCTGCTTTCACAGCTCCCTGAAGTCTTCTCTAAAAGATGCAACAGTGTTAAAAGTTTGTCCAGCTTCATCTTTCTTGTTGCTGTTTTTCAACCAGTCACCAGCAGTTACACCACCATTAGTCAAGGACTGAGGCTCCTGCAGCTGGGAGAATTCACCTGGGGCTCCCCAGGAGATCGCCTGGCTGAGTGTCTCATGCCTAACAGTCTGGGCTTCAGCCTTGGGGCATGCAACCTGGGGATATGGACTCTGCCGCACAGAAGAGCAGCCCCCTGGAGCCCGGGACCTGCGGGCTGTGCATTCCCCTCCCTCCTCGGTCCGTCCATCCGTCCATCAGGTTTGTGCCATCGAAAAGATTGGGATAGACAACTGTCAGAGATGAGGCAGGGAGAAGGAAAAGAGGGCAATGAAATTTTATTTTGAAAATATGGCAAGAGTCTAAGGCACTTCAAACATTTAAATACATACAAGACCAAAGTAAATGTGGCATGGTATAAAGGAATCCATAAATACATAGAGAACTACACTAATTTTTTCTGGAGGCAAATACAGAGCCAATTCCGCTAAGACAAGTCAGCCTTTATCAATAGGTACAGAGAGATCTGTACAACTGTTAAAAATGTGGTAATGTTACATGTAGTTTGTGTCTTTACTATGGAATATAAAAGTTTAAAATACTGTGTCAATTTCATAGATGCCTTTTATATAAAAAGTCATATAATACATCCACCTAGATAAAACCAACTGGAAATATTTCCTTTAAGTTTTATACTGTTTTGAGAGTCCACCTTCTATTTTTAACCAGAAACGATCAGCCTGGAGCCTGCGTCGGTGATGATCAACTCAATTTTTAACCAGAAACGATCAGCCTGGAGCCTGCGTCGGTGATGATCAACTCATCTCAACTTGTTTACTTTAAAAAATGAACAATACCATCTTTGTGTTGCAGGAGGAAGAGGAGAAGAAAGCGAAGTTGCCTGTTCAGGTCGGGTTACCTTTCCTCCCACAGGACATAACGGAGCAGAGACTCACGGCCACAGCGCCCTGCAGAGTGGAGAGGGCTGGCGGGGAGGCTGTGTGCCCAGGATGGCGTCTCCGGCTGGCACTGCTTCTCCTGCACTGCGTCAGCCTCTTGCCCAGGCCTTCATGCTCCGTCTGCTGGTGAGCTCAGGCACAGTACATTTACATTCAGTATCTGTCACCCCAACAGGAACAGTTAGCAGCTTAATGGTGGCATGTCTAAGAAGGGCTATTTTGCGCGTAATTAATCAAATGAACCTCGGTGGGTGGGACCAGGAGACGTCTTCCTTCCAAGCCTAGGAGTGCCCTAGAGACCAGGAAAAAAAAGCAGGGGTTAGTAAGACACATGTCCCCCGTGACCTTGGAACTTGGTCCACCACAGCTGCAACTACGGGTGATGCAGAACCATGAGCGCACTGGCTGAGAACACGAAACGGGCGTCCACCGCAGCAGGCTCGGCCTGGCAGCTGTCGTGGGAAGTCAACTTCCCACTCAGAATGAACTGCGCAACTGTGAGCTGCCCACTGTCGCTTTAGGAAAGATGCCAGGAACGTGGCGACATGTATCCACAGATTCAGCCTGTGCTGTCTGAGTAATTACGCACAGAATAAACTCCACGTGAGCGCATCTGTCTCCCGAGGATGCCAGGCCCAGCCTCTGCTATTACTCAGCTCTCCTGGCTCGCAGCGGGATGGAGAAATGAATTCTTAAGCTCCAGACTGAAACTTCCACATTCAGAATCAACACACAAGCCCTGTCTCCTACCAGTTCCCGCAGGAGGGGGGCCTGCCCGTCTGGTGGGCTTCGGTCTGTTTACCAATGCCAAGTGTACAACACTGACCGGAGACTGAGCTTTGGCGAAGTTGACGTGGGCATACAGGAGAACGGCAATGTCCTTGTGTCCTGCTTCCAGGGCTATCGAGAGTGCAGTGCTGCCGTCCTGAAGAGGAAACAGAAAGACAAGCCAGGGTGGGTTTCTCAAGTATCCAGATGAGCAACTGATGAGCTCCCCTCACTCTGGCCATCCTTCGAGTCCTCTAGGAAATGCTTCTGGACCTCTGGAGTGCTGGGCCCAAGCACGGGGAGACTGAGAGATCAGCCTCCACCCTGAAGAACTCAGCCATTAGAAGAGCGCTCCATTCACCTCGCCTTTGCCCATCAGTATGCGGGATCCGTACCGCAGATCCGCGGCAGTGCAGGGAGCCCACGAGGAAGTCCCGTCCAGCCGTTCTGCCCATGGGAAGCGGGCAGCAGCAACAGATGGGCTAGAGGCGGAACTTAGTTTCTTTTTTCTTATAATTACAAATGACCACGGTATGCGTCTGAGGCACATTCCAAAGACCTTTTGACTTTTCTCTTGGGGACACAGCTGTGGTCCTGAAGCTGAGCATCTCTACTGAACTCCTCAAGTAACACCCAGCGTAAGCACCCAACCCTGCTCACACGTAGGTATCGGGGCAATGCCAAGGACAACGGCCAGATGTGTGAAAGGGAAGTTACAATAAGGCAAACAGCAGCATAACTTATTTTCTGTCTGGTCTTGTAGTAAGGCCTCCCCCTTGGTCATGAGCAGCAGGAAACAATTCCAATGGGGCTTGCATCTTAGGGACCTTCCCTCACACTGTGAACTCGAGGAGCTGCTTCTCTTCCGGAGCCCAGGTGGACCTTCTCCTCCTCACTTACGGGCGAGGAAGCGGGCAATCAGCTGGTACAGCCAGGATCTCTGGAAGTTCCTGTGGCTCTATGGATTCTTAGTATTCATCTACAAGCTTCTTACTTGCAGAAGAAGTAAAATCAAGCACAACCCAGAACACATCTAAACACAGGCTGCTCTGAAGGAGAGGTAAATTAGAAACCGGCTGCTCTTGGGGGCAGTGAAGGGAACCCGACACCCCCACACCGCCTGGTGCCCTCCTCTGCTCTTCCACAGAGGGAAGCCCTTTGGGCCAGTAAAGCCCTCCACTGGTCTGTTCGGCTGGCCTGAGCCCACAGGCTCGGGAATTAATTGCAAGGGAGGATGTGTTCCTGCTGACTTTTTGAAGTTCTGAGCTGAAGGAAGCTCTGATTCAAGCCCGTGGTTCACAGAGATAAACTTTCAAAAACAGAAGCAGCCTGACCTCTGTGACCCTCCACCCATTTTATTGCACACACTAGTTTTGTGCCTTCTGCTTATCGGCGCTCTTCCCCTTTCGCGCACAGACACAGAAATGTCCCTTTGCCTGAGGTTTCCCAGATTAGAGGTTATCTGGGAGTGATGATTATGGGAAGAGACTGAATAGAAGTGGGAAAAATGTGCCTAAAGCCAGAGATATTTTGGATCTCCAAGTTCATGAAATGTAACAAGTTATTCACTCTGACGGGCCACAGTGGGTCACTTGCCTTCCCTTTATTTGGGTGAGAAAGTGTCTTACCCAAGGGAAGAGGAACGGGTTTCAGTCACCTCATCACCCTGGCTTCTAATGACCAGTAATGCAGTTTTCCTGAGGGACGGGTGACCTCGTCAGCTCCTCCTGTGGACTTTTCAGAAGCTGCCTATATTGACCTTGATTCTGTAGCCTGAGTCGTTTACTGCCCTTTAGTATAGTGGTTCTTACATGTGCCCACGAATCACCTTCTTCCTTTTCTGAATGTTGGATGTGGCCTATTTTCTGCCCTTGGCTTTAGCTAATGAAGTATTAGCTTTGCACAGTAAATGCTGCCACACGAGGTCATAAAGGGAAGTGGGCTGGAAGGCAACACTGATGCGTGCAGAGAACACAGGAGGCTCTACTCTCCCTGTCCCCACCCCAACTACGGGCCCAGTGGGGACAGCTTACATTGTCCTCCAGGTGGCCGTTGCAGCCTGGCTGGGCCAGCAGCAGCTTGACGATCTCCACGTGCCCATGTTCACTGGCACACATCAGGGCAGTGGAGCCCTCATCGTCCTGGATGTTGACATCGGCCCCGCAGGCCAGCAGGCCCTTCACCATGTCTATCCGCCCATGACTGACTGCCAGCATGAGGGCCGTCTGCCCCGCCTGTGGGAAGGAATGGTAGCAACTTCAGAGGTGCAGAAGGAGCTGGCAGGCAGGGGCAAGGGGCTGAGAACAGTGCCATGACAAAGACCTGGGCATGCTGTCCCTCGGGGTGGAGGGTGGCAGGCATGGAGAAAGCCATTTGCTGTGAGCTATGAGCTAGGAAGATCATAAAGGATGGAGTCAGTTTCTCACTGTAGCTCTGAGGATCTGTCTCAGTACAGCAAATCCTGAACACATCCGGACCTGAGACTCTACACCCGGCACGAAGACACTAGTCAGGGAGCAGCAGGTACTTGTATGCAGGTAGAAGCAGAAGCCCAGGTGTCATGGGTACGTTTGTTCAGCAGGCACTGCCAGGGAGCACGCAGGTTCAGGGTGGGCAGCGCGACAGTTGGGTTCCTGAGCCGGCCTGGTCACGGCAGGCCTTGCTACAGTGCTACTAAGCCATGTTGGTGAGCAGGGGACGCAAGCACACCGACCTGACTGGCCTTGGCGTTCACATCCCCGCAGCCGAAGAGTTCTTCCACAACCCGCATGTCCTTCTCCGCCTCCACGGCCGCGAGCGCTGCCAGCATGATGGGGGTGTACCCTGCCTTGTTCTGGTGATCCACGTTACACACAGCTGCAAGAAATGAGTCTCTTCAGGGAGTGGCCCTCTCCTCCCAGCAGCAGATACGACAGGAATGGAAGGTATGACGCTAGGAGAGCCAGCGAAATGGGATCCAGCGCTCGGAGACAGGGACGGAGAAGGAATGTGGGAAATGTTTTTATGTTGAACAAAAATGTTTTTCTATCTCACATGGCCTGAGCAAGAGAAAGCCAGTTATTTTCTATAGCACATCTTGCTGGCCACTGGTAGATGAACTGTACAGCTTGGAGGTAAAACCAGGCAGTTCTAAGTTGCTCTGGAGAATAAGCACGAATATGGGGTCCAGACATTCTGCTGCTTGGGACCTCACTGCTCTGGAGGGAAGGATGCAGAGGGAACTACAAATCAAAGCAGGTTCACAAAAGCTGAGCACAGAGCACTGAATATGGTGCTGCTCACTTACCCAGCAGTACTCAGTTCTGAGGCCCTAATATACTGCCACTGTGTGTGGTCCCTAAAAGCAGAAGTCTGCTCACATCTAACTCTAGGCTGTGTGGTCAGAGAGCAGTAACAACAGTAAGTCTTCTAAGACAGTGGCAGAGACTAACAGACCTGATGAGCTGGACCTTTGCTAGTCTGTCATTCTTTTTCTTCAACAATGCATTTTTTAGTAGTACATATTTATAGTACATAAGGATTACAGTTATTGTGGGGAATTTGTACATGTACATGATACATCTTAATTCTTTTTTTGTCCCCCACCCTTTCCTGCTCCCTCCTATAATTCTTAGGAAGTCTTTTGGGGCTAAATTATCCTCTAGGCATTTAAAAGTTCTTTAAGCACTTCCTAATGAAATGACAGGACGGTAAGTGCTGCAAAATAGCTTTTGTATGTAACCAAACATGAAGTTTAAGATGCTTAAGATGTTTCTGTCATACCAAGGGAGAAGATGCGGTACCATGAAAACATTCCTTGAGGTCCCAGTCAGCTGCATATGAGAACGTAATAGCATTCACCAAAGTGAGTATTATGTGGGGGAACGAAAAGGCTGTGTGGTGAAGTGGGTGAATACATGTGTTCAGGGCTCCTCAGTATCTGGGACATTCAGTTCTGCAGTTGCTGAAGCATCCTAGACTCACACTATGAAGCCAGAATTCCAGCCTAGAATGGTAAGCTGTAAAAATTAAGCAGATAAAGAAAGGTGATGAACCAAAACCATCCAAAACTGGAATTAAAATCATTTCATTTGCCAAGATGTCTTCTCTAGTGTTGTAAGGGTGTATAAAGTTACCCTTTCAGGAGAATTCTGAAATCCCATTTTGAGATTCTTTGGATACTGTCCACTTCTCTGTTTTAACAATAACCTCGGCTGACGTTACAGCCAGCTCTGTTTAGAGTCTGGAAAATCTAAAGGGAAGGAGGCCTGAAATGCCTTCCTGTCAGATGGAAGCAGTTATGCACTAATATGAGCCCTAAAATAGAGAATAAGCAAACTAAAGGGAGAGGAAAAAGAAGGATAAATTTTTTTGGGTTTCTTTTCTACATTAACCCAACATCTCCAAAATAAAGAAGAAATCAAGCCAGTGGATCAAGAGACAGTGAAGGAAAACTGGGCAGATTTAGTGCCTATTCTAGATCAGGTGTTGACAATTGTTTCATTAACTAGATGACTAAATTAATGTGAATTCTGTATCAGTCACTATTAGTAAGAATAATTTCAAAAATAATTAACTTGATTTGGGGATTGTAAGTGCCGCTGCGGTGCTCTACTTAAACAGTTGAAAGCTCACTACTGCCTATCCATGTGCCATGCTTTCACTTCGTGTTTGGTGCACCCATCGGCTATATCCTGCAATGGCAAAGTTCCACTATTCTCACTAATATGGTTTGGATTGAAGAACAATGCTTCCTCTTATACTGATTCCTATTGTGGCAGGGGCAGTGTTGGTTCTATCATGGCTTTGTTCAGCGCCAATCCTGATCAGCCACTACTCCCAGGGGCTGGTGTGCAAGGACAGACTTGGCAGTCCACAGCACAGACCTGCAACTCTGGGCCCGTGAGTAGCGCTCTGCCTGTGAGGCAAACCAGCTGCACCTGTGGGATTCAGCGATGGCACACAGACGCCAGTCACCTGGATGCAGATGACCTGCAGTAAGAATAGAGTTAAAGCCTCCCTTCCCAATAGATCTGGAATCCGTGTCACCCAGTTCTATTTAAACTTCAAGCTTCCCAGACATGACTCAGGAACAGCGTTCTTGCCACATCCCATGAAAAAGCACTGAAAGGATTTTAGGATAGGTCTCAGGAGCCCATCAACCTGCTTCTCTGAGGTGGGTCACAACTCAGGCGCTGTTAGTGAAAGGTGAAAGACATATGATTCAGAGAAATCAGAGTATCTCGGGTGCTGTCAGAGAAAGACAGGGCAGGTACCGTACCTGCATCTAGAAGCAGCTTGACGATCTCGAAGTTGGAGTGGGACACACTGTAGTGGAGGGCTGTGTTGCCATTGCCATCGGCCATGTTGATGATGTAGCAGAGCACGTCTGGGGAGATGGCCTCAAAAGCAGCTATGTAGTCCCCCACCATGGCTGGCACGGCTGACTTCTGACTGGACACACGGAACCACTCGTGCTGGAGGGTGTTCAGACAGAACCTCTGCCAACGCAGAGCCGCCATTAGTTCTTCTATTTATAGGTCTTTCTCAGGCTGAGCTGAAAGCCCAAGTACACCAGGCCTTTTATAGTCAAAGTGCGTGCAGTTAGACTCTGCTCTTAAAAATAGCTGTGTGACAGCAATGGGTCTGGAGCCAGGACCCCCGGCTCAGATTTGGGTTCTGCTCCTTATAAAGCACTGACCCACAGGAAGTTACTTACTGTGCCATTCAGGTTCCTTGTCTGAAAAATGGGGAAAATACTGTCTTCTTTATAATATTTGTGATGGAAACACGTAGGCCTGATTTGACTTTTGAGCTATTACTGTTATGGAACTGGGCTGGCCTTGCAGATGCTCTTTGTAGAAATCAGAAAGAAATTAACTAACCACCCTTCATCATGCAGCTTCCTTCCTAGCCAGACCAACTACAACTCTTTCAATTCCTCCACAGCACCATGGAAAACCCTAGCACACAGCCAGTCAACACTGACTACTCTCAAATGCAAATGTTCAGCCATGGAGAGGTACTCAGAGACGTCTGAAAACATTTCCTTTCTCACTGAGCTCACCCAGCCCCACCTGAACTTCCTTACTCTGTGGCCATGTGAAATAGGGTTTGCTTCCTGGCTGATCAAGTCCAGCTTGGGACAGACGCAGTTCCGTGAAGGTCGGACATAGCCAGGGCCAGTGACACAGAGAACTACAATACATAAAGTTTACGACTTATGTGTGCTTTGTTCAAAAATTCTTACTGTTTAACAATATATCAAAGAAAGACAGTCTGTGCCATAGCACTGGCACCCAGGAAGTGTTCTTTCTACTGACAAGGTAGTTCTGCAATTATAATGTCCATGTCTTTATTTTCCTGTTACTGAAAATTCAGTTTTAACCCATTCATATTTCGAGTTACTCACAAAGCGTCCTGGGCAGAAAAGAATTAATCTAATTTTCCTTGTCTTTTGCGTAGTGTCTTACATAGCCAGATTTCTATTTCTTTGGACTTGTCACACAGAAAAAGGTGAAATTGTATTGTGCAACGTTCCTAACTCTGTTACTGCCAAGTCATCAGGTCCTGAAAGGATTATGTGGCTCTGGTACTGTGATCCTTCACATGACCAGCACTTTGCACAGTATAATACTTATACACTCTATGACCCCTACATTTTTTGTTGATTAAATTTTCATTCATTGCGAAAGTGTTGGACACCACACTCAGGAATTCAGGTCATACAGAAATGTAAAGTCCATAGAGACCATGTGACCCTATATTCTGAGAACAGAAAAACAACTTACAGCTATAAAACCAGGGCCCTTAAAGCACCCTTTAAACTGAGGCTAAACCTAGTGTTACGCCGACACTGCAGTGACATTTCACAGTTTTACTCTCTGTGACAAAGGGGTAGCCAGGTATTTTGTTTGTACTGCAGTCCTGGGGCTGGGGTGCTGCTCATATGCATGAGACCCTGCTTTCCATCCTCAGCGCTGCCTGAATGGACAGACACGTACTTCTGTGTTGCCCACTGACCGGGAATCTGATTTGGTATTTCCTTCTGTAAATGTCATCGCCCTGCTCCTTTGTCAGCACACTAACTGAACGTCCAGATTTGGCTGGCCCTGATGGATTTCTTTCTATAGCAGTATCAACAAATATGAAAAGACATTTTAAAATTTAAAACACATGCCACGTGATAAGATTATGTCCCTTAACTGGAATGACAAAAAACAAAAAGGAAACATCAGGACAGATTCTAATCCCAGCCCCGTTAGTCCAATCTAGTGTGGCTGCTCTAGACAAGACGCAGTCTTGGCCTCAGTAAAGGGGCTGGGCTAGTGCAGCCGTGTGACAGGTGTGCCTGGGTACTTCTGGCCATCGCCAAGTTGGTTTTTTTTGTGCTCCCCAGCCCGTCACCAAGTTTTTAACAGGGTGTGCAGCAGCCACAGCATTCCGAACAGGATGTTTAGACAAGAGGAAAACTGCCTTTCCAGGATTAGATAATTCCTTAGGTCCCTTTTAGTCTGAACATTTTAATTTCCTAACTGTATAATTTTTGAGAACCTTACAATGAACTTTTTCACCAGCTGCTGACTTAGGTGATTCAGCATAAAACACAGTAAGTCTGATATGCAAAGATTCAAATACACAATATTATCTAAACATGAAAAGCCGTATTTTCTCAATGCAGTGAAGATGAGCTGTCAGCCAGAGGGTGGGTCTGGTTTATGAAAGAAGCTGCACCTAAAAACCTCAGTGCATGAAAGAGCGACACACTTGACGAAGGCATCAGATTAACCCTGACTGTAGAAACCTTTGTGTCTTAGGTTGTGCCATTTGTGACCACTAAGACAACCATAAGCTCTATGTTGTTTGCTTCTGAATCTCTCAAACTGAAATGACACGTGCAGTTATTTTTCTGTTTAAAAATAGTGACCACCTACATTCCACATTAGAACATAATATGCAGTTTCATAAGTAACAGGAATGTTGACCTCAACCCAGATAGGTTTCTTTTAAAAAACTATTCTAATTTAGGCACTGGAGATTTAGCTCAAGCAATAGACCACTCACAAAGCCCTGAGTTCGATCCCCAGCACACTCCCCCTGCCAAAAACAAAAACAAAAAATTATTCTGATTAAAAAAAAAAATTCTGGGATGCTGCTCCTTGGATTAGAAAGTTCTGCGAACAAAAGCAGAACATGTAGAAAGAAGATAATTCCCCGCGAGTCTCTGTCCCTTCCATCTGCAAGCATGTGTGTCACAGATGCCTACCAAGTACGGGGGGGTAAACGCTATGCAGTTGGGCCTCAGGGAAACATGGGGTGTGCGCAGCCAGGCAACACAATGAGCACACTGCTGCTCATGCTAGGACAGCTCGGGAGAAGCATGTGCGCAACGGCTCAGGGGCAGGTGACCTGTCCCCTTGACAGTGGTGCCACTGGGCACTGCGCACAGTCCAGGGACAGTATATGAAACTCACCATATCTTTGCTGGTCAAAGCTTTGGGATCATTTATATTATTTTTCAGTAAGTTGCATGCAGACAGCATCTTTTCACTTAATTCATACCTAAAAGGGGGGGAAAAAGAGAGCGCTCAGGATTGACCACAAAAGGAAAAGTCATTTTTATGTCCATCCCTTAACCCTTGAAAGACAATGACCCCGAGCCCGCCTAGGCATAGTGAGGGGGCTGCAGGCGTCTCCAGGCACCCACAATTAGTGGCTCTCTACAGAACCAACCCCTCTGGCCAGAGCACAAGGTCCTTTCACGGAGATAGCTTCCAGCTATACCAGTTTGGCTTGTATGACATTGTAGAATAACGTTGAGATTTTTAAAGTAGTATTTTAAGGGGCTAATAAGGTCTAAATTACTGTATATCCATTATGCTGACCAGTGCACCATCCATCTGATGACTCAAGAAGTGTTCGTTCAACTATATGAAAAGTGGAAAATCAGATGGCATGTGGGAAGTTACATCTCAATAAAGTTTTTTAAAAAGAGATGACATTTCAAACCATTTGAAACACTTGGAAATATATATTAGAAATACTTACCTTATGTTAATTAACTTTCATTTGCCAAATCAGTTTTCTGTCCTATTTATATCTTCCATAGTGAAAAAACATACTGAAATATCCATTTTTGCTAATAGTCTTTAAAACATACATTATTTTTAGGTACATGTGTTAGCCAACCACAGTTGGCTATTTTATTTCAGCTGCTATTTATGGCATCCCCAAATCCACTGCTGCCCTCACTTAGAGCAGCTAGAGACATACGACTGACACACGGCTTTACAGTAAATGTGCAAATGTGATCTTTAGTCAAGGCCAAACACCCAGTACTCCTGCACACAATGATACTGTGTTAACAGTCCTGATGCGGTAGCAAGGACGGTATGGCTTGGTAAATAGCTAAAGATGAAATCTGAAATCTTAAGGTTCTAGGTATCAAAACCTTTAAATATGTCTTTAAATATAAGGTGAGGTGTTCAATGGAAGCTGAAGTGTAGGGTGACTCCACATATAAAATGAGGTAACAAAAAGTTGAAGTTTCAGAAAACAAAGGAGGCTATTCAATCATTCTCTTTGCTATGCTAAAAGAGCTAGGAGTTACTATACGCTGTACTTGTATTAGTGCTGTGACCAAATGTACATACTGCCACACCCCCCAATATATATAATTGCCAAATTTCCATATTGGCCAATTCTGCTGACAAATTACTAAATAGGAGAGGGCTCAGGGGAGGGGAGGGGAATGTACCACACCTCTCTCTGATTTCCACCTTCTCAGGTTCACATTCTTGAACCTGCATTTCATGGTCCACCCTGGCAGACTTGAAACCTTCAATATTAACTGCATGGTGCCCTTCCGCCATTCCCCGAGTGTCTTCGTCCTCTTCCTCCTCCTCCTCCTCTTCTTCAGGAGGATACTCAATGACATCACACTCGTCATCTGACTCGGAAGAAGAGCTTTCATCTGAGCTGGAATCATCACTTGAAGTTGTTTCATACCTAGGTGGCAATTGGGATTTCAGGAGATGCACCGTGTTCCCAGAAAGACCCAGCGACAGAAATTTCTACGAAGGGAAGGCTGCTGACTAGACTCCAGAAATTTCACCAGTGGTTTCAGACCTTGTGCTCAGAAGTTCAACGTAAGGTCTGTGTAAATACCTGGTGGTTTTATTAATGGGTTCTGACTTAAAAAGGACAGCCTGGGTTGCCAAGTGGTATCATATACTGCTTGTTAAAAAAAAAATCTTGGCACCTCTGGCTGAGTTTCAATCACCTGAAAATACCACATGTGTGGCTGCTAATTTTTAGTTTTTTCTCCACTGCTATTTTGCCCCATTCATTTTTCCAGTGTTGAGGTGAACAGCTTGTGTAAGTAAGTACACCTCCTCTGATGCGTGTCTTCCAAAATCTCCTGACGCACACTACCCCATGAAACTTTAAAGATCTGGAAAACAGGCTCCACCATGATGAGCCTTGGAAGCTTGCTCTACTGTAAATATTATTTCATCTAACTCTGCACTGTTGCTTTCTTATTGATTAATTAATTGCTTTGATTTGACTGTAGGGGGATAAACAGTCTTAACCATTTACATGAGTCAATTTGAAGAGAAGGAACAAACAACTAATAAACACTATTTAAAAAGAAAGGAAGCATCGGCATGTCTGGATTACCCTTCAAGAAAAGCCTACAGTTTTTCCCACCAACATGGGGGGCTAAGCAAAAGGCAACACACGCTGAGGAGGCGGATGACTGTGAGTGGGCCATGGAGTGATGTTCTCTTTTTCCTTTCTGAGTTCTAACACAGGCAAGTAAAAGCTATCCAACACAGACAGCGACTGCTGCCTGCTGCTTTTTATTGAAGACTATTGTTTTTCAGGTCAGAGACGAAGAGATGTCAAGGGCTCAGCTCCATTAGGAATCCTTAAAGAATTACATATCTTTAAAGACAGCAAGAGGAGAGGACAGAAGCCCAGTGCGCCTTTCTGATGAGAGATCTTCTGTCACCAAGAGGTGGCAGCCTCCAGGCCAGGCACCTTGAACTGTGACTTAAATAGGTAGGAGGCAAAGGAGACAGATATGATATTGAGACCTAGTACCACCATCTTCCCTTACCCTCCATTAATGCCAACAAACTGAAGATTCTTTTTTGCACCATTTGAGTCTTTGTTCCCATCCTTCTTCTTCATGATGGACTTCAGTGTATTTTCATTATTTGTACATACTGTGAAAAAAATGAAATGTATCAAATGATCAAAATTAACGTAACTCATACAAGTTAAATGAATAGGTAATCTCTCTTCCAGTATTAGTCTCTTCACTCATGTATGTCAATGTAGATTTGGCATGCATACATGAGAAATCTGCACAAATCCACTGGGAAAGGTGTGTGCATGTAAAGAGAATAAAGTCCCATCAGTAACATTCTTTAAATGGAAAAAAATCTATTAGTGTTTCCAGACATCATAATCCCACTGACACCTGGCATCTTATCAGGCTTTAGTGTTCACAAAGTGATGTCGTGTCTCATTTCTTCAGCTGAAATAACCTGGAAAGAATTTCTGTCTGCCAGAATGCAAAAAAGTGAAATGCTGTTTGTTTCATAATGGGCAATACCAGATAAATCTTAAAATTAAGCTTTCTTTGGTAATTTTAAAGATACTCTAGGTTCTAGGCCTTTCTTCTAAACAACTAATTCTTTCTCCTGGTCAGCTTAGAAGACACACACATATCATTTAACTGGCATGCCGGCAACGGGGCCCAGAAAGATCCCGAAACTGAGGACTATGAGACTTACCGTAGAGGCCAGATGCTATCTGGTCATCTGTCAGGTTCACTGGGGCCAGTGTGCCCTGGCTGCTTGTGGGCGGCCCTTCTGTGGTGCCCAGCTCAGGCACAGGCTGGGACATCTGAGTGCTCAGCAGCCCTCCTGACTGAAGACCTCCACACTTACAGGTATATTCCAAATTACTTCCTGTCCAGAAAGAGGAAGGTATAGAGTATGTGATACCAGGACTGGAAAACATGGATTTAAAAAAAAAAACAAAAAAACACAACATCAAACGGGTTTCTGTCCAAAAAAAAATTTCCTGCAACTCATCCTTCCTTCAAGTGCTTCCTATGTTTTCTTTCTCAGTAAGTGGTACTAAGCCACCCAGTCCCTACCCTTTGAGAGTGAAAGGTGACCTTGACTCTCAACTGTCCCCTCACTATCAATTTGTCAAAGCTTGCCTTGTCATTCTAGCTGCACAGCGTCACCTCTCTTCTGTGTTCTTGCTGTGCTCCTCTTTGCACTGGCTCTGGGTGACAGGTCTCACATCTATCCTGCTGCCCCTTCCCTGCTGGTCCCCTCTGGCACACTGCTGCAGAGTAATACTCCACCCAGCTCTAATGCTTTCTCATTACTGCAGCTAAAACAACAGCTGACAAGGCCTAAAAAGCACCCTCACGCTGGGCCACCTGGGAAACTTGGGCCACACTGCTTAGCCAGATATTCTAAGCCATCTGTAACCTGGCACCAGCTTCCCCCTGCAACTTCATTCCCACCACTCCTGTGGCTCTTTCTGGGGCAGGGACTGTACCCTGGTGGAGGGAAACACTCTGTCTGGAGGGTGGGGGTTCTGGTCTTCATTTCCTGACAGCGGCCTTCGCTTTCTCTCTTCCGTGGAATGAATGCCCTTCCTCGCATCTTGCCTTCTTCAGGGGCTTCCCTCATCGCTCTAATTAAACACAACTTTATTTTCTCTCATCTCTCACAGCTCATCTTCCATGTCATCTTCTAGGCTCTAAAGTACAAGGTACAAGGTGATTTTTTTTTTTTTTTTGGTACTGGGGATCGAACTCAGGGCCTTGTGCTTGGTAGGCAAGCACTTTAACCACTGAGCTAAATCCCCAGTCTACAAGGTGATTTTTGTGACTATGTTAGATTCCCTTGTAGACTGTATCTTTTGAGGGCAAAAAACCTACGTTTATGTATTAGAAGAGTTATATGAAAGACTAGTAAAATGAAAGAGTTATGATGATTTAATTTTCCCCCTTTGCCCCTTTTTCTACAATGAATATAGACTGTGTTCAAAATCACTCTTAAAACTAATTCTTTGACTTAGTAATCTAATTTCTAGCACTTTTATCTTAAGGATATACAAAAAGATATAGAAGAGTCATTGTTTTCATATTTGAAACAGTGAGGAGAAGCAGGCGTCACAGTCTGCCAGTAAGAAACTAGTAAGTCCTGGGACATTAGACAAAGGAATTCTCTGTAGCCATTAAACAGGTTGATGTAGGACATCTGTTAACAAAGTAATGAGCATAGCCTGTTTAAAAAAAGGTGATAAAACAATATGAGAAATTATTAGTAGATAGTTACATGTATACTTTTTTTTTTTCCTGTGGTGCTGGGGATTGAACTCAGGGCTGTGGGCTTGCTAGGCAAGCACTGTACCACTTGAGCTAAATCCCCAACCCCATGTATACATATTTTTTAAAGTCTAAAGGGATATACAAGAAAAAAAGGGCACATTTTTATTTTATTTTGTTTTTTTGGTAAAGCTGGGGATGGAACCTGGGGCATGGAGCAGGCTAGGCTGAGCCACACCCCTTTAATACTGCTTTTTTAAAGTCAAAGAATTAGTTTGTTACAATTTTTCTTTGCATCTGTTATTTTCTAAATTAGATCTTATCAACAAAATAACATTTAAATCTACTTGCAATACTGTTATAGGATAAGAATTCGATCACAATTTTCTTTTAAAAATACTGCTTTGAAATCCGTTAGATCTTTAAAAGAAAAGAAAACTGGTCACTGTGTTTTGAGGTAATCTAAAGAAAGATAACTCATGAGAAACCCTAAAACTAAGTTCTGTTGATCCTAACAATCACACAGGGTGTTCAAAATGCAGCTGACCAGCACTTGCTACCAGAAAGCCACTCTGTCTTGGATGGGGCTCAGGAACAGGCACTTCTGACACCCCCCCGCAAGGGTTTTTGGTGCAGGTGGCCCACTTTGAACACCAGTAGTTTTAAACAATGGCAAACTAATTTCAAAGGGCGAGGCAGACAAAATAGTCAAGATGAGGCATTAGAGGTCATCCAAAATCCATTTTTGTATTTCTAGTTAGGAATTCTGAAAGTCACTGAGATTTGGTATCTTGCCCGAGGCTATGGAGCTGGACTAGAAGCTTCCTCCAGGCCTGCAGGCACTGGGTATGTGTGCACGTATGATTCCCTCACAAACCCACCTGCCTCCACATACACATGCAGTACTGCATGCCACTTAATCCCCCAGTACCTGATGCAGCCCCTAATTGCAAACATGAAACATCCACCTTGCCTTTAACTCTGAGTAAAATCAACGGGCCAGGGAATGGCGTTTATCTTCATTTCCTCCCTCTCCACCACTGCTCATCCTTAGTTTGAAATGGCTGCATCACCTCCAAAAAGGTCTCACTAGTTACTATGAGTGCACGCACACTCCTCCCAGAGGACAGTCTGAGTAACTGTTTTCCTATGTAAGATCCAACAATCATTTTTTAAACACAAATACGTTAGTTATGTTTTACCATTACTGAAACCTTAAACATACATAAAAGGAGGCAACAGCACAACCTGGAATCACTTAATGATGGGGACACACTTTGAGAAATGCATCCTTAAGTGATTTCCTAGTTGTGTGAACGTCACAGTGTGCAGACACAAACTCAGATGCCCAAGACATCACCAGGTGATAACTCTTGTGAGACTCCCATCATAATGTGGTCTGTTGTTGACCGAAACATTGTTCTGTGGCACACGACTGCATAATAAACTGCCCATCACTACATTCAACAATGGTTTGAGAAGGCCGGTTTCATCTCTGTCACTTCTGTTCACTCACACAGGATTATTTTCAAGTAAAAGTTAAACATCTAATCATTTCTCTCCAGGTATATTTTAGTACATATTTCTAAAAGAGAACTCTTTAAACATACACACGTACACAAACCATTGATGCCAAAACTAATCAAACCTTAAAAAGAGATAATGATCACACATATCCAGTCAATGTTCAAATTTCTCAAATGCTCTCATTAAAAAATGTATAGGAACCCTGAATGAGAATTCCACTACTATATTTCCATTGGTTGCTATGCTTTTAAAGTCTTTTAATCCAAAGGTTATCTATTGAAACATGGTTGTGAAAAATACTTTAATATTAGAGGCTCAGTGTTTGCCTAGCATGTGCAAGGTCCTGGATGTGATCTAGCACTGCAAAAAAAAATTATATATATGATATTTATCTAGAAAATATATACACACATTTTTTTTAAAAAGGCATTTATATACAGTAAAATGTACAGATTTTATGTGTATAACTGGATGAGTTTTGGTAAATGTATACATCTGTGTAACTACCTAAACTACTAGACATTTCTAACCCAATAAACCCCTCCCCAAATTCTTCCTGATAAGCTCCCCACCTGGAGGCACCTGATGCCCTGATTTGTCTCACCATAGTTTAGCTCAGTAAATCAGGACTTTTTAAGGCTTTTCCAATCCCAAGCCTGCGTGGGTCCTTCATAATGGACAAGGGCAGCTGGGTCTTGCAGTGGGAACTGTACTGCTCAACTCCTACCTGCTGCTTTGTTGAGGGAGGTCTTGTGTCTTCACTCCTCCCAACTCCTTAGAGGTTGTTGACCAGGCCTGGTATTTCAGCACCCTTCACAAGGTCCGCCCATGTTCTTTTCAAGGACTGGTCCAAATCTTACTTTCGCTAGCTATAGTGTTTTTTTTTTTTTTTTAGGCTACTACTCCACAGAGATCTTTCTTTTCCCCCATCATTGCCCTGCAGTACTTACGTCCAGAGTAAAAATATGCCCTGCCCTGTTTTCTCAGCTTCACCTGTGTCTCCTCCAGGAGAAGGTAAAATCCCTGAGTGCCTTGGCTGTGGTCTTACTTGGTGTCCCCTCCATGCTTACAAGTGTGGTGGACAACAAAAGGCCTTTCCTAAGTGCCATGTGAAGCCACAGAGATTCTGTTGAGGCTAAAAGGTAAGGCAAGAACATTATGAAACATCAAACTAGTGCTTATTTAAGTCTGAGGGAAACTGCCACTTCTACTGCCAGAAGATGTTTTTGTGGATGGTGTTCAAAGTCTGGCTGGGCTCGGGCGGCCTGTACACAATTCTCAGAGCTCAATAAAAACCAGCCTGCTCTTGTAGGCACACGTGGGATAACTCCTGCCCCTGCATCTCACTCTGACCAGGGACTGCCATGTTCAAGCATAACAGAGGACGTGTGGAGCCAGGACACACAAACAAAGTGGCTGCCAAACTAAATTTAATGGTCTCAACCTGGCTGCGTTTTAGAATCGCCTGAATGGGGGGGGGGTGTTTCCAAAAAAATACAACGAGCTATCTACAGGCAGGCCTAGACATCAATGTATTTTAACCTTTCCCCAGGTGATTCTGCTGTGCCGCCAGGATTGAGAAGCACTGAATTAAATTAAGCAAAGTAAAACTTGATTGCTGAAAATAAGACTATAGACTCCCCTCTGGTCTCAAGTCATAAACTTGGACCTTGTGAATTGTTAGGAATGACTGGTGGTGTAATTAACAGCCCTGGGTCACTGATGGTAGAAATCCATGGGAACAGTAAATGGTACCCCAGACAACAGGCACAGAGCAACAGAAGTGATTACAAAACACCCACAGGATTCTGGCCCTCTGGCTGGACCTCAAGACTCCCACTGGTGGCAAGAGTTTGCACAAGGACAACAGGGGAGCGGGGGAGTTGGGGAGCAGGGGAGCGGGCAACTGTGCAAAACCTTCCGCCACTCACGTACTTGTCGTGGCTGTAAATGTCAGTAAAGCATGAGACTCATTTTACAACTGCCCAGATTCGTGTTGACTGAAAGACAGCAAGTGACAGAAATCTCAGTGTTCTGGAAAATGAGAAACGTTAAGCATTTGATAGAGAATCACTGCAGCCAAGGCAAACTGTAATGAAAAGAAACTTAAAGTGAAAACTTTCATAATGTCCTGAACTTTAAGAATGCTAGATGCAAACTAACAAAAAAATAATTCAATGAAAACTAGATCTGGTCAAGTTTAAAGAGTTTCTCCTTCCTGGTTTTATGCATCTAGAATGGGTAGCAGCTGATGGGATATAAAGTGAGTTTCTAAATATATTTGAAAACTGGCTTTTTAAAATATATTAAGAAGGATTTTAAAGGTTTCTCTGATCCCAGATATCAACTGTTCCGGCAGTGCTAATCCATGTTTTTGTTTATAACACCAAGTGCTTTCTGAAAAACACAGCTCTGAACAGTGTGGCCAGTGAAGTAACCGTGGTGCATGCCCAATTTTCAACGAAGCATTCAGATTTGAATTTTAAAGCATGTCTAACTTACATGTCAAAATAGTTAGGACTAGGGCTGGGGATTTAGCCCAGTGGTTAGAGTGCTTGCCTTGCAAACACAAGGCCCTGAGTTCGATCCCCAGCACCAAAAAAAAAAAAAAAAAGACTGAAATTTCTGATTATGGAGATCATTCAATCATTTCAGTATTTTCCAAAGTTACCTCAGAATTCAAAGAGATCTGAAATAATACTTCAGCTTTATCATGAAGAAAAGGGCTTCAGCATGAATTCACCCCCTTCCTTCCTTCCTTCACTCACTCATTCAGTGCCAGGGATCAAACTCAGGGCCTTTGCTTGCAATGCAAGCATTCTAACCACTGAGCTAAATCCCCAGCCTGAAGTCACCCCCCTTCAGGCCAAATATTGGACAGTAGAGATCTTTTCATGAAGAATCACTTTCTATTTTTGTGTGTGTTACTTTGCAGGAGAAAGTACACAGTGTTGACGGAGAAACCCTCTCTGCCTCCAGGCCTGCCTCCCTGAGCCCTGCCTGAAGCTGGAGACATGTGGTCACCAACACAAACAGCTAACTCAAACTCCAGAGGGAAACCTTAAAAGGTCAGAGCTGCAGCTTCTAGGGCCATTGCGATATTTTCCTGGGACCATAATGAACAGCTGCCATCAATGTATTTAAAAGTGGACACTCTCTTAGAAATTAAAATGCTGGAGTGGATTAAGAACCAGATTCTCCCTCAACACAGCTCCACCCACCTTTAATTATACACCAATCCCAAGACTTGACCCAGAAATCCCAAGCTGACCGGCTGCATTAACTATAGCAGGGTTAAAACGTCCTTCTTCTGATTCAGCTCAGGTCCTCCTCTCCTGCCCAGGTCTCAGCTACCTTGATCACAGTTGCACCCTGAATACTTTCTAACTGCGTATCATTTTGAACCTAACATACACTGGGATGGCTGTAAGTATGCATGTCCTGACTTCCCAGCCGGATGCCAAGTTCTTCTATCTCTCTGTTGCCATACCACATTTTGTGTAGAGGTGACAACGCAGAGCCATCAACTGACATGATATAGATGGGGACAGTGCAGACTTTCAACATCTTTACTTACGTATGAATGACTTGCCGCCCAGAAAAATAAATAGCTGTGGCTGTCATCCAGTATCAGTCAGTATGTCTGTCAATGAACTCTAAGCTATTTCAGTTTTTGAAAAATTACTAATCCCCATGCTTCCACCTGAAATGAACTGCACACTTTAGGATTCATTCAGAGTAAAAGTATCAAAGTAAACCATCTTTTACCAGAGCACATTTCCATTTTATTCACTCTCACTTAAAACCATTAGTTCAAAAGACCATGATTTTCAAATAAATGCCAACTAAACAGTTCACAAAGGTGGTGGGCAGAATTAAATCTTTTGAAGACATTTTCCTTAGGCCTAAGTGCCTTTCCCTACAGTCTATCACAGATGACGTAGAAACCCGTCGTCCTGCTTCCAGGCCAGTAGGCCCCTTCCACATCATGCCAAGACACACCACCGCAGGCTTCCAGAAACACTTGGTTCAGATTATTCTGATGCTCTTGAAATAGGAGACAACTGACTAGAAGTGGTATTCTGTAATGACCTCATTTTACTGCTTTTGGTATCACTCTACAAACTTATTTTTACAGTTATGAGAAAGACCAAATTCATAAACTTTTTAACCCAAGGTGACCAAGAGTAAAACTACAGAAGCTGATTTAAAAAGTAGCCCTTTTGTTGGCATCTGAGATGAATTTTCTGTAAATCACACGGCAAGCAGTTAGGTTCCACTGTTAAGAGTTTTGTTCATATTGCAGTTATATATGTTTTAGGGTATTTGTAAGTACTAGTCATTTGTCTAGACTTTTCTCTCTCTTCCTCCTCCTCTTTCCCAAAAGAAAAAGAAAAAAATAACATTAACTCATTTCTCAAACCAAAATAATCCCTTTGGTTTGCAGAAAAAATAAACATTACTTCCTAAGGTTTTTATAGAGAACAAACATCTTTCCTCTTCTTGAATTCAATGGAAAGTATTAAATACATCAAACTCACAGGACCAGGAATTAAATACAGTACACCTCTGGTCACCACAAAATTGCAGCTGCAAAGCTATGACACGTGTCTCAAATCCTGGAAAAATGTCTGTGACCTTTTGGGTGAAAAAATATATAGGTAGACTATGATTTTTATTTAAAATTTGTAAAATATGAGGCTGCATACTTCCACATCTTCACACAGCAAGCATAGATGGCACAATCAATACATGTGTGCAGGAGGGAGCTTCTGTTCAGTTTGTGCCCTTTGAAAAATTAATTTATGAACAAATACTCTCATCTGGCTGTGATGCTCAGAAGCTGAACAGGAGTGTCAGGCATTATGTCACTAAAAATGTTCTGCACATTAAAAAGTGACACCATCATCCAATCTTTAATGAGTAGCATTCTACAGATTCAGCATTAATATACTCTCTCTTGAGCTTTAACAGTGATTCTGAATGACTCTGGACTGAAAGTGTATCATATTCATTTTGTTTTCCCTATGCATTTCTTTATCTTGATAAAACTGTTAGTGGCGGAGATACAATAATTTGGAAGGAAAAGGCCACAAGCCAGAATTATGAAGATAAACAATTTGGAATAGAAACAAAAGATTATTTGCAAGCTTTGTTTGGCAGTTGTTCTAGAGTTACATTTCTGTTTCTGGGGTGCTCAAACAGTAACAACAATAATGTTTATTGAGCACTTGTACTCTGCGCTGCAGACTACTCCAAATTCTTGCCTCCTGTGACTCACAAAACCTTCATTACAATTCTAGGAGGGAACAAAGACAACTTATCCTAGTGACACAGAAAGACTCTGAATGCAGACTGTCTGGCAGCAGAGCACAGATTTAACTTCTTTAAAGTATTAGGTTCCTACAAATGACTATTTATATGCTTTCTTTGGTAGATGTCAAAGACAAATTACCTATCACTTTGTTTTAGGGGGGCAAAGGGTAAACAAATACTTTGCTATATCTCATAGTCCACACATGCACTCCACACTGTGTGTGAGCAGTGTGGTATGTTATAAGCCATGCACAGCAGTCCAGGGTACATTTTGACACATCTTGATTCTTCACAGCTTGCAGGTGTTAGGCAACTCACCTTACCATATCAAGATGCTTTGGTTTTTGGCCCCATATACGCAAACACCACGATGTGGGTCGAGTTGCTAACCTAATTTCTTCATCAGAACTTTAAAGCAACACGGTGAAAATACAAAAGTAACATGAATTACATACTTTAAAGATGTTCTGGGGGCAGGGATTTAGTTCAAGTGGTAGAGTGCTTGCCTAGCAAGCACAAGGCCCTGGGTTCGATTCCCAGCAACCCCCACAAAAAAAAAAAAACCCAAAAGATGTTCTTGTGTGCTCTGGGAGGAGCTACCACTATGAATAAATGGGTGCTACCAAAATATCCTTTCTTTCACGAACGCTGTAGGTCTCAGAATTCTAGCTGATTAATTAGAGGTGTGTTTGCACAGTCAGATCTACAGTGATGTGTGGAAGGTCAGCAGGCTGGAAACAGACACAGCACAACCAGAGGGCACTTTCTCCTTGGTTTCCAAGCTCGGGGGCCATGCACATTACTCCAGTGTTACAGCTAAATATTTCTGGCAAAAATGTGAAATAGAAACCCCAGTTGGGAAGGAAGGAGGAAGCCTGGGAAGAAAATGCGTTTATGATCCTCTGTGCCTGGAGGTATGGAAGAATTTTATTTTGACTTCGACATCTCGCATCATGATTTTTAAAAGGACGTGGAGGCAGTCATCGCATCCTAAGTTACCTAAGACGCTGCTTCAGTCCACATATCACTGCAAGTCTGCTCACTCTAAAATGACTCTATTATCCATGTATTAGACTCTGGATTCTAAAAGAAAAAAATCCACACAGCAGCTGTCACCTTTTTTTTTTTTTCCCATAATAAACTATGTCCCACAGCAGAGATACTAAAAACTAGTAGTCATTCAGTTTGAAAGTGGAAACATAGGAAGATATAAAAAGAATCTATTTCAGTCCATTTTGATCAGTGCCCTTTCAGGTTTATGAAGGGAAACAGGAAGACTGAAACCTTTCGTGGATGACTTAATGAAGTCTATGTTGCACATTTTTGAAAAATTTGACGCACACACACCCTTCTCCTGGTCACACTGGTTTGGGAGAAGTGGAGTGTCAGGAATGAAAGCCAGGTGGTGTGGCCCCAGCCTCAGGAAGACACAGAGCACCTGATAGCCAGGGAAGGGCTTTCAGTGAGGCTAACGGGGAAACCATACATTGTAAGAGCTCCCCGGGTAGTTTCTCAATTATCAGGTTCAATATAAAGAACAGCAGAGCTGAGCAGGAATCCAGGTGAGTAAAGGGAAAGACAGAGTAAGACAAAACCTATGTGTCAACTAAAATGAGCGGAAAAGACCCACTTCTCCCAGAGTTCTTGCCCAAAAGTCCCTCACATCTGCTAGCTCCACCCATAACCACTGCCACTCTCTGCCCCCGTAAATGGAGTCGCCATGCTCAGTACCTGCCTCCTCCTCACCTGGTTTCTGGTCTGCTGTCTTTCGCCTGTGCCCCTGACTGTAATGTTAAGTTCCTCAGCGAAGGGACTCTGGCTTTGCTTGCTAAACTATCCTCAGAGCCTGTACCTATGCTTGAGATGGAGTAGAACAACAATCATTATTTGCAGTATTAATAATATGAATTGATGAAGTCTCTTCCCTTCATGGAAATATGAACCATAAACATTTTATACTGTTGATAATTGTGGGTACAATTTCTTCAGGGAGTTTTATGTAAAACGAGTAAGTTTTAAATGGAAGACAATAAAGCATCACATAAAACTAGCAGCTCCAGAAGGTAACTTGAAGGCCCGCCAGTACCTGTTTATTTTTCTTCTGTTAGTCCTCAGCCAGAGACCAAAGAAACAACCAGATATTGAGAATCACCACAATTCCTTATAGATTTTCTTGATTTTCATTCTACCCATTACCATCCTAAAGCTTTCTCTATAGTTCCAAAAAAATGGCCCAAGCACTTAAAAATCCTTAGCTCCTGGGAAGACACACTCTCTCATACTTCCTGATATGGTATGAATGTGTGCCTAAAAAATCAGGGGAAACTTAATCTCTCTGCCCTCAGAATGGATTAATGTCACTATCAGGTAGTGAGTTCGCTACTGCAGGAGTCTCTGGCATCTTGCTTGGTTTGACCATTTGGTGGCCTCTGCCTTGTTAGGATGGAGCAGAAAAACCCTCTCTGAATGCTGAATGTTTTGGGCTTCTCAGCCTCAGAACCAGCTAAATAAACCTGTATTCTCTAGCAACTTCCCAGTCTCTGTAATTCAGTTACAGCAACAGAAAATGGACTAAAGTACTTCCTCACTCCCAGTTCCCTTGAGGTGCCACCTACCTGCAATTTTACCCAGACTGGTTTTCTGGAAGTCGGTGTTTTTGAGCTCCTCGGTGCTTGCAGACTTCATGACAGAATTGATGGAAGTGAGGGTGCTAATGAGCTGTGAGTTCAGGGAGCCAATCTGTGAGTGAGGCTCCCCAAAAGCATCTGCCAGTTCACTATAGTTCTCAGCTAGCAGCGTTTGCTGCTCTGCCAGCAGCTTCTGGACGCGTTCAATGTAGTGATCCAAGCTGGTCACCATTCCAGATGGAGCCTGTGGCTGGGGGTTCTCCAGGAGCTCCCCTACAGGCTCGTCGCCAACACCCACGCTCCTCCTGCTGCCCATCAGCCCCATGGTCAGCTGTGGAGGCCCACAAGCTATGGTCCTCATTTTGAGGCCAACCAGATAGTTGTCATGAATATTTATCTGTCCCACACCCAACTCTTTGGTCTTCACAGCAGATGGCCTGTCAAACCCAGAACTGCCAGAAAGCATGGTCCCAACACCAACAGACCGCATCTTGGCGGAGGAGTTGACGTCCTTGACGCGGCCTTCTCCTATGGCCACAGTCCGCATCTCCACCGTCTGTGTGCTGGTCTGCTTGTCCAAAGTGCTTAAGGAAGTATTGGTGCAGGAATCCACCAGGGTGGCTGTCTCAGTGTTAGTGGACTGGCTCGCCTGTTCCAAAACTGTACTGGTGTGCTGGTTTGTGGTGTGAGGTGCTGCCATGATGGCCGCTTCTGCCTGGCCAACAGCCTCTGTGTTCACACTGCGGGAGGTGTACTCTTTGGGAGCGCAGACAGTCACATGGACGGAACAGTCTCCACAGCCGGTAGACCGCACGTCTTTTAAATTCAAGTTCGTCTTGAGGAGTGTCAGGTCCCCCACAGACACCTCTGTGTTGCTGCCTGTTTCGCAGACACTGACTTCCACACCCACACTCTCATCACAGGTCTCCACAGACCTCCCTGTACATCGGTCGTGCGTTTCCACCCTCTCCTTCACAACCCACTGATTTATGGGCAGCTCAGGCCCCACAACTTGATTCTTGTGCTCGGGCCAGCAGGAGACACCTACACTACTTGTTTGCACAGAGGTCCCGACACAAGTGTCCACCAGGTCCACGTGGCTGCCAACCATTTGGTCTCTCGTCAGCACCACTGCCTCCACCAACTTGCTGAAGACAAGCGGCTGCGCCGTCACAGCTTTGTCAACTTTCTTCCTTGAGCCAGCAGCCTGCAGCTCTTGTTTCAGTTTAGTCATCTCCCGGTCGTGGGTGGTTTCTTTAAGCTGTACTTCCAGGCGGTAGACCTTTTCCTTCAAGGCCTCTATGGTCTGCTGCTGCAGCTCGATTTCTTTGTCAGCTTCTGTTGTCACTCCGAGCATGGCCTCTGTCACGCCGACGCTGGAATCCCTCATCTCGGTGACTGTCCCTACAGCTGCATCCTTGCAGTCCCTGGAACCCCGGCGGTAGACGACAATGTCATTCATGTTCTCATTGCCACCAACAGCCACAGACCGGCACTCCTGAGGTGGGCACTGTCCATTCTCCCTGGGCACTAAGGAGGCCTCACAGCTGCTGTCCTGGATCTTCTGCTCCAGGGCCTGCATGTCTGCGGTGAGCTGCCGGAACTCCCTTATCCTCTGCGTGCTCTGCTCCACACTCTCCATCTCCTCCTCCTCGTAGTCAATGTATAACTCCCCGCCGCTTCTCCGTGCCCGGGAGAGCTGCTCCAGCTGAGAGGCATTCCCCGCGCTGTAGGAGCGCTTCCTCACACCACAGATGTCATTCTGCGATGCAGCCCTCTGCGTTTTCAGCTGTGAGGCCAGCTGCCGCTTCTCCTCTTGCAAGACAGAGATCTTCACCTGGAGCACGGGGATGGTTCTCACCTGCTCCTCGAGCTCCTTCAGGCGCTTCAGGGCAATGGCCATCTGCTCTCGGATGTGCTGCAGGTGCATGGGGCTCACATTGGTCACTGGGGTGGAGATCCCTGAGCTCAGAGGGCTGTGGCGGATGGAGCTCCCCATAGAGGAAGTGGTGGCAGCCATCGGGGCATAGCCACCAAAATCCCCATTGCCTTGGTATCCATTCTGAAGCTGCTGAATGGCAGCACTGTAGTTTCCAGAACCCATAAAGGAGGGAAGAGAGCTCGTCGAGCCCATGCCTCCGAAACTGGCCAGCCTGGGCCTTCTGAATTCACCCGGTGTCATCTGCATCGTGACTCTCTCCTGTTCAAGTCTTCTCCGGGTCTCCATCAGTGTCTTGGTGACATGAAGGTTGTGCTTTGGGAGTTGTGGGGAGGGAGGGGGCAGCTGTCGATTTTCAGGGATGGGAAGAAAAGTCGGCGAGGTCTCCACAGGGGCAGGTGGCCTTGGGACTGGAGCTGATGTAACTTGGCCTCTGGCTAGGAGGAAGCTGGGGCACTGTTTGTTGTCATCACTGTTAGAGGATGAGAGCGATTCGGTGGAAGTCCACACACCTTGCAGACTCGGTGTGACCCTGGTTTCTGGGCACGGCACAGATGGCTTCCGCCTCTTCTGGATGTTCAGTTTCTTGATTGTGTTTCCCTTCTGGATGTCGTCCACATATTTGAGGAAATCTAGGTCTAGTTGATAACCATAGGGGGTTTCCACAAAATAAGGGTCTTTCTGTTCCTTGTCATGGTCTCCATTCAGAACATCATCTGCTTTTCCTAAGAGAGAAAAAGAATATTACGTATTACATGGCAGGGTAAAAACTAAGATCTGAAAGACCTATGTTCTTATACTGGATCTACAACTTAGCTGGTGAGCAAGTTAACACACTTTGCTATGCTTCAGTTTTTCCATGAGTAAAATTTGAGATACCAGTATTTAATTTAAAAGGTTAAATAATGTAATGAGATAACATAACATTTTTTTTCAGTACTGAGAACTGAACCCAAGGTGTACTGGACAACAGCCCTAGGTCTTTTAAAACTTTTTATTTTGGGGTTGAGGATTTAGCTCAAGTGGTAGAGCACTTGCCTAGCAAGTGCAAGGTCCTGAGTTTGATCGCCAACACCTCTCCCCCCAAATAAAAATAGTATTTGTATTAAAAAAAATTTTTATTTTGAGACAATGTCTAAACTGTCTAGGCTGCCCTTGAACTCATGATCCTCTGGTCTCATAAGTGAGATTGCTGGAATTACGGATACACACCACCAAACCTGACATGAGAATGATGATCTTAAGAGGAAAACACATAGTAAGTCCTTACTAAATATTTTTAAAAGAAGGCACTTAAAAAGACTTAAAAGCACTGTCAAGTAGATTGTTTCATTTGTCTACTGTCCCTTGAAGAAGAGAGAGCAGATCTTACAATTCCTGTTTTACAAAGTGCTACCTGAGACACAGAATCTGACAGTCAGCAGCAGACTAACAGACTAGGTCAGAGCAGACCCTTGAGGGCTGAGACCACCCCACCCCAGCTGCCCAGCAGGCTGGACTGCCTTTCTCATCACTGACACAAACAGCCACTCAGTGCTTGACCACTGTCACAAGACCCTGATTTGCCCCAAACCCTTCTTGCTAGAAAGCTAGTCCACAGGATGTTGAGCGATTAGCTCGAGTGGAATAGGTGAAAAATAGAGAAGACTTCCACTGTAATCTGGCCCGCATGTCTCGGTTTCTCTCCCCACCTAAAAATGAAATGTAAGAAAACTCTCTTCCAACTGGAAAGACGTTTTTCATAGTTCTTTTCATTTTTATTTTTTGACAAAAATCCACCACTGAACAATACTTTGTTTTACATGTATGACCAATCCAAACAAATTCCAAGGAGAATGAAAATAAGGGCAAAGCTGTATTCCAGCCATGGGATCATGTGGCATTCAGTAAACGCTACTTCTGGCTAAACCAAACATTTAAAAAAGGAAACATGGGACCTTTTCAAAGTGCAGACCTTGCTGTTGACCCGAGCTGTGCATTTCAAATTTAAAAGCAAGGGCACTTTTGTTTGTTTAAATTGTATGACTAGGTAACGTGTTTTCCTAGAGCCATACTAACAGGCTTTGCCTTTTCAGAGCTATGGAAAGGCCTCAAAAGCAGGGAGTGAAAATGTAAGCCATGTGTACTTCTGCCCTTCCCCCACCCCACCCACTGCTAAGGTCCCAGGACTTCTAGCCACGATGAGCTGCCTGTCTCCAACACTGCAGGACATTACAGTTAACCGCATGAATGCTCTGAATGACCCTTTTGCCTCCACTTGTCTGTTCTCAAATGTTAGGAAAAGGAGTACAAAAGATTGCGAAGCAGAGGAGTTAAGAAGGTACACATTCTCCCTGTCTAAATTTGCAACAGTATTAAACCATTCTAGCGGCCAGCTGAGAAACGAATTCTGTTTGAAAGTTCTAGCCTAAGCCCAGGAAAGCTCATTCAGGGCGCTTGTGCCTGGAAAGTTGTGCTCAGGCTAACAGAACATGTCTCTTGGTCTGTCTTTTCTTTTAACTCGGCAAGAGTAAGGCTGGCATTTAAAATATGCGGCCAGACCTGTTTCCAGAGCTGTCGGAAATTCCTTAAGCAAAGAGGAACCCAAAGATAGGGTGTCAGGCGACCCCAGTAGCGGGTCATATGTTAGCAGCAGATTCGACCCCGGACCAAGCTGCGGCCGGAGCTCCCGGCCCTCCTGCGGGGCGGACCCAGCGGCTAGGAGCCGCCGGCCGCCCCCCCTTCCCCACCCCCGCCTGCCGTCCGGCGCCCACCTACCTGTGGCGCACACCGCCGGCTCCCAGCGGGCCAGCCCTGCCGGCTGAGTCCGCCCTCTGCCCTCGCCCCATAAGGAAAAGACTTCCACACCGGCCGCTCGTCCCGGCCACACGCAAATGCCATAGGCCGAGTTCTCACCAATGAAGTCTCCCTCCGGCTCTGGCGACACCACCCCCGCCACACTCAGCGGTTTGGCATTCCTTGTTTTCTTAATGAAAACAGGAAACCGGCATCTTTTGAAAATGTGTATTCTTCACTCCAGTTCTGCCAGGAGTACCAATAAAGCCAGCAATGTAAGCATCTCCACAGAGAGGCTCTGTCTTTCCTGCGGCAGCCACTTCTCCATGAAAGAGGCTGTGTTCGGGGTGCAAACCTAGCAGCCCCAGCCCCGTCACCTGAGGAAGGGCAGGGCCACAATCGGCCACTGTTCCGCTGAATTCTAAAAGCAGCCAGCAGGGCTGCTGGGTACCAGGGTGCCTCAGGACTCCAGCACGTTCCTAATAGGGAAGATGTAGCAAACCTTTAAGACTGGTCAGAGTTTTTTGTTGTTTTCAAATTAACAAAACTTTTTTTCCAATTACAAAAGTAGTACATGCTTGTTTAAAAAAAAAAAAGTCATGGTGGCGCACACTGCCTGTAATCCCAGCACTCTAGGAGGCTGAGGTGGGAGGATTACAAATCAGAGCCCAGTTCAGGCGATTTAGTGACTTAGTGAGACTCTGTCTTAAAATCAAAAGTTCTGGGGATGTAGCTCAGTGCTAATGCTGTGGGTTCAATCCCTAGTACTGCGGGAAAGAAGGTCACGTACAGATCATACAAAGAAATAAACATATCTCTGGATATCTCAAGTGTTGATATTCTGGCATAGCTCCTAGGGGGGGTGTGTGTGGTACTGAGGATTGAACCTAGGGCATTTGGCACTGATCTACATTCCCAGCCTTTTGTTGTTGTTGTTTTTTGAGACAGGGTTTCATTAAATTGCTGAATTGCTCAGGCTGGACTCAAATTTACAATCCTCCTGCTCCAGCCTCCCAGAGTGCTGAAATTACAGGTGGTATGCACCACTAGGCCAATATAACTTTTTTTTTTTAAAAATACAGAACTACTCCCCACTTCCCACCCTGAAGAAGCATTTTCAATAGGAAAGGTGAAATGAGCTGATCCAGGGTCAGCATTTAGAACACAACAAAACACAGTACACGGTTCAGCAAAACTTAACTGGCCCATCTTTCGTAGGAAATCACCAAAGGTGTGAGTCACGTCAAATTATCCCCAAGTGAACTTCAGACTTTTATCGCTGGGAATCGGGAGAGGTTAGAATTTAACCATGTTAGGTTTGATTATTTCCCAGTTCTGCTTAACCCAGGATACCCAAAGGACTTGTAATCCATGATTTATTCTCTAGCAACTAAAAAAGTGAGGCATATTCTTAAAGTGTTAGTTGTACAAACAATTGTCCTTGGTACCAATCATTCTAGAATTAAATAAAAAAATCCACTGTCATTATCTCTTTTACATCTATTATATGAATATGACATTTAGGGGGTCCTGATATATTTCCCAACTTTTCCATATACGTATGTCTTATCTCTTTCTCTCAGAATGGAAACCTCATGAGACCAAGAAATTTAAATTTTTAAATTTCCTTCTTTGGTCCCCTTCCCAACCACACACCAATTAACAAGATGCTGGGAACAAAGAAGATCCTTAAAAATATTCACTAAAGCAATAAATAATTGAATATATATTACAGCATAATAAAATCTCAAAAACATTAATGACCTGAAAATAGTTATTCAATATTAACATTACAGACATTTCTTGCATGATGCTGTTTCAGTAGTTATTTTTAAAGTGGGGGATTACGGGTGATTTTTATTTTGTTCTTTATATTTTATAAATTTTTACATCACATGGATATTTCTCTTTTAAAACTGTTACAAGAAATCACTGTTAGTAAAATAAAAAGAATGTATGAAACTGAGGAAGTTTAGGTAGGAGGAGCACAAATGTGGGAAGCCATAGCAAATAGAGCTAGATATCCCTCAGTATGCATTACCCAGCCTTCCACACTAATAGAAGTTCCTATTTTTTAGATGGATAAATACGAATTATATATTTCCCCTACTTTCCTTCCTGTTAGCATGGCCAGAAGCAGAAATGTCATGTAGCAATTTCCAGGGATCTCCCTTAAAAAACACAGGAGTACTTCTTTGATCTCCTTTCTTCTTTTCTTCCTCTGACCTGCTACCTAGAATGCAGACATAATGACTGGACGCTAACTGCTATTCTGGGCCATAAGTCCACACCTTGAATGGAGGAACATGTACTATGAGGACCTTGGGTCTCAAAGGGTTTTGTGGATTACAACAACTACAATATTCCTGAAGAGCCTACCTCTTCACTTATCTCAAATACAATACCCGACAACCACAATTTAAATGAGGAGAGATTTATTGTGGCTCATATTTTAGTCCATAGTTGGCTGGTTCCAAGGCAGGATGGCATGGCAAAGGGGCATAGTAGAAAAGAGCTGCTCATGATGTGGTGAACAGGAAGCAGAAAGCAAAGAGAGAAGATGGGGAGAGAGATAAACCGCCCTGGTCGTGCTCCCAGACACCGGCCTTTTCCTACCAGACCCTACCTCCTGACAGCAAGCCAGCTATGAGTCCCCATAATCCATCTGCCTTTTGAAAGCCCCAGCTATGAGTACCTGAGGCTCTTGGGGGACATCTATATATAAATTCTAACATTTTGTCCCTGGCTCCCAAAAGATTAACGCACATCCTTCATGCAAAATGTATTTAGTCCATCTCTAAGAGTTGTCAGAGTCCTAAGAGTTTCAGCATTGCTGAAAAGTCCAAGTCTCCTCTAACTCTCATGGCAAACTCTTAGCTGTGGTCCCTTGGAAATATCAAAAAGAAGTTAAGCACTGACAGCATACAATGGCAGGGAGTAAACATTCCTATTCCAAAAAGAAGAACTAGGAGGAAATAAAGGAATGGGCCAAAGCAAGACATTCAATCTTGTAGCTCTCTGTCCAGCACCGAGAACAAGCTGTGGTGAGATATGAACTCCAAATGGTTTGGGTGGCCCCCCTATGGCACTGCTAGTGGTTGTAGCCCTCATGGCCTCTCTCTTGGGCTGGCTTTGCTCACTCCTGTGGCTTACCTCAGACTTCAACGTTACTGGATTCTCCAACATTACTGGCTTTTGGGGGTCTCCACTGCCATCTCTGGCTTTACTCTCACAGCTTCACTCATTGCCTTCTCAAGGCCTTCTGAAATCTGGGTGGAAGTTTCCTCAACCCAAAACTCTTACATTCTGCAGGACCATAAAATCAGCACCACATGGATGATGTGAAGGTCTGCTGCCAGCTCAAGAAATAGCTGGGACCTTTTGAATCATGGTTTCAGAGACCTCTGAGTGCCCAAATGGCTGAGCACTGTGAACAGAATCCTGGGGAACATATTCCCATTCCCAGCACGGTGCCCTAGGGCTTTCTTTGGAGCAAAGTCTTTCACTTTTGCAATTTTTAACCTGTAAGGGCTGGGGCTTTGCTGATTCCTGACATGCCCTTAAGCCATTTTTCCTATTGTCCTCTGATCCAAAATACTTGGCTTCTTTTTAATGCTACTCTTTTTAGCAATGAGCTCTCTTCTGCTCCTACTTTAGAGGCAGGTCCTTTCAGAGGAAACTGAAAACTTTATACTCACTCAGCTGTGCCATCTGTACCTGATTTTCAATGTAGAACTGACTAAAAGCCCCCAACAGTACCTCCACCCACAGCCTGAATATTGGCCTGCCTTGAAATCTTCTTCCAGATATAATGAGTCCACTTGCCCTTAAGCACAGCCTCCCAAAGTTTTAGGACATGAGGAAAATGTAGACAAATTTTCTGCCAGAGGGTAATGCAAATAGTCTTGAGCCCAAGTGCCAATGGTGTCCTTGTTCCTAACTGAAACCTCCTGAGCCTGATCTTTTCTGTCTGCTATTTTATCTGCGTTTTGGTCTTCTGAGCTCTGAACAGAATCTCCTACCAAGCTTAGCTTTCAGCATTCTAGTGCTGTTTCTCCAGCCAGCATCACCAAATCTTTCCAAACTCTTCCCCTGAGCCAGTTCCAAGGGTGTTTAAATCACATGGTCATGTACAGAGTGATGACCCCACCTCCCTTGTACCAAATTCTGTCTTAGTCACTTTCCTCATTGTTGAGGCACAATACCTGACACCCACAATTTAAAGCAGAAGGGATTTATTTTGGCTCACGTTTCAGTGCATAGCTGGTTCAAAGGCTAGATAGCATGGCACAGATGTACAGCAGAGGAACGGCTATTCCTGTCATGGCAGCCTGGAAGCAGAGAGGGAAGCAAGGAGCCAGAGAAGGAGATAAATGCTTTCAGGCCACGCCCCTAGATACCTGCCTCTTCTTACTGGACTCTGCCTCCTAATAGCAAGCCAACTATAAATCCCCACAATCCAATCACCTTCTAAAATCCAATCACCTCCCACCTAGGAGCACCCCGAGGCTCTTGTAGGATATCTACATATGAACCATAACACTTTCATGTCAAGAGAAATAAAATTCTATTTTGTTTGGTTATTATTCGTTTTGAGTCTTAATTACATGGAGGTAAACTGAATTTTAACAGACAAAGCAGTTTTTCCCTCATATCCCCCAAATTAGGACTATACCTTAAAAAAAAGCTAAATGATAAACTGATGGGATACCACAAACTTTTTTTTTATTACAAAAGCTGGTAAATCAATAATAAGTAAGTATAAAAACAACATTTTTTAAAAAAAAAAATACCCTCTAAGGAGCTTATAAGAAGAGTCTGAGCCTAAAAAGCCTTTTCAGACTAAGAGAACTATGTCTGTCTTCACACAGCCAAAAATCCCCAGGCTGTATCTATAACTGGAATTCTGAAAGTAACAGCGTCTAAGCAAATACTCTGGAACTGGAGGGTTATCCCTGGTGTTTACAAGAATTTTCTGAATTTCTGAATGTCTGAAAATCCAGGGCTGGAGACCACTCCTGGCACCTCTCCCTTCATTATATAACATTTACTGAAACTTACTCAGTGCAGAAAATGGTCATATTCAGTGGAAAGAGTAGGAAGAATTTATAAGACATAAAATGAGATATAGTCCAGCTGAAAGCCAAAAAGACATGAATTGATATCAGTAACAAAGGCATATTCTCAGCAAGTCAGGATGATAGTATGTGAACAAGTAACAAAACAGAATGGAGTTAGCCTGTAATTGAGTTGTGAAGACCAGGTAAGTGATGATAGCGTACAAAGGAAAGGGAGGGGTGGAGAAGACGCAGGGTGGAGCCTGCAGTGCTGTGAGGTCACATGAGGGAGAATGAACATGGAAGAGGCCCTGGTTGGGGCCTGAAGCAGGGCAGTCTTGTCCACTTAATCACTGCTGGATTATTCCTCAGGCCCATGATAGGGGCTAAAAAGCATCAACAATGATTTTCTCGGCTGCTGTGTATGGATTACACTGAGCTATGCAGAGATTAAATTCCAGGGAACCAGTAAAATGTTTTCCTACCCAAGTGTGAAGAACAGGGCAAATAAAAAGAGTATTCACATGTTCAATTTACATTTGTAATCAATACCAACGACAAAGGTATATTAATATCCATCATCGATCTACTTTTGTTATTTACCAGGTCTTGTTCTAGGAGTGGGGGACACAGTGCGAACAAAAGAGACAAGGTGTCCAGTCTCACAGGCTCAAGGTCTAATGATGATAGGGATGCAGAGAAAAATAAATAAAATGCAAATGTACATGTGTGACAGAGGAGCCACAGCACAGGTGGCATTATCAGAATTTATTTCCAGATTAAGTGGGCGACCTGCTAACAGCGGGCTGCATGGCTTCCTGAGCTGGCTTCTCTCTGTGCCAACCTCCCTCCTAGACATCAAGGGTCACACGGTCCTTTCTCCTCCTCCCTTCTCCCAACCCAGTCCATCCAGTCTGCCATTTGTGGTAACCAAACACCAATGTTACAGCATCAGTTAGAGAAAAGTCCAGACCCAATTCCCATGCATGTGGAGAGAAGTTGAAACAAAGTGATGGTAACACTCCTCTTCATATATTTACTGCCTGTGAAACTCAGTGTTCCACGAGAGTGCCCCAGTTTATGGCCTCAAGAGCTAAGTAAAATTTCCTTGCAATTCTTCTGCATTAACAAAGTGAAATAGAGAGAGAAATATTTTTCATCTAGATTCAAAATGTATTCTGTGGATTTTAACTTTCAAAGAAACAAAATTTACTGTCCAAGTAGCATTTTCTTTGGAAAGATAAAAATTAATGTACTCTTCAGGAAGCAGAAGATAAAAATGGTAGGAGACTCGTGTGGGTGGTTCTCAAGTGGGAGCAGTCTTGCCCCCCAGGCAACATCTGGCCATGTCTAGAGACATTTCTGTGTCACTACAGGAAGAATGCTATGGGCATCTGGTGGACAGAGGCCAGGGGTGCTGCTACATGTCCTACAATGCACAGGACAGCCCCTTCCTCCCCGACCAAAGAGTTTTCCAGCCCCAAATGTCAAGAGTACTGAGGCTGAGACAGTGAGCAGAGCATAAAACCTACACCACAGCAATTGGAACTTTGGCCATAAAGCTGTGGTCTTCAAGGCTTCCATTTCCTGGTGGGACCACAATACCGTATGCACATGACAAGGTGACAAAACTGCCACTTGAGAATAAGAAAATACTCAGTGTTCTTCTTCTATATACTCTACCCCAAGGAGTCACTCTTTAATGTGAGCAAAAAGCACTGGAGGTTTCTGAAATAACGTTCCCTAGTAGACTCTTCATGAACAAGCCTTTGATGTCATTACTTTATCTTTTATTAGGATACAATGACTTCTTTGTATGCATTCTGGGCCCAAATACTGACTAATGGCACCCTGAAAAATAATTCCACCCATGTGCCACAATCCTCACACACTGTTCATATGTTTTTCTTCACCAGATATTCTTTCTGACTGTTGCAACTAAAGAAGTTTGCTAATTCCCACTGACGTATGGTCCCCTCTCACAGGGAGTGTGAAGACTCTGGCTCAGGAGCTGAGCCAGTCCCAGGGGAGCATGTAATTATCATGGATTCCCTCATCTAGGAGCAGCGGGGCCCAGGTGTCCCGCTAGCTCACAAAGGCTTTGCTTCAGCTAAGGCCTGGACGCAGGAAAGAGAGCTGGATGGACTCAGGAGAGAGGCTAGTTCTCACAAAGCTAATCACTCACAGTATGAAAGTAACTGAGCTAGTAAATCAACTTTTCCAGGAAGGAAATGGGATAGAGAAGGCGGCAGAGCAGAATGGCGTCCTTCTAAACAGGTTTAGCAGGAAGCAGAAACATGTCCTGATGACACTGTTAGCATTATGTTCTTTTAGACCCAAAGGGCTTCCCTCTCTATACTAAACTCACATGTGAACCCCACAAGTTAGAGAACACACAAGTTTGAATGACTGAGTGTTCGTCATTCAGTTGTCAAAGAATGTATGGCAGGTAAGATTTTTCTCCTGCTTTTGCATTTACCAAAGAGTTCTTTTTAAATCTGTTTTTGACCTTCTCGGTGAAAGCTGATTAATCCATCCATCCATTCAAATCACAGGCACTACAGAGTTAGGCTCTATTCTTTTTTTTTTGGAGACAAGGTCTCGCTGTATAGTCCAGGGTGGCCTTGAACTCACGGCGATCTTCCTGCCTCACCCTCCAAAGTGCTGTGTCACAGGTGTGCGCCACCACGCCTGGCTAGGCTCTGTTCTAGGAAGGCTAAATCTCTCTTCTCATGGAGTTTATACCATTTTCTCAATCTTAGAGCTATTCTGAGCAGCTACCCAAGCATTTCATTCAAACAAAACAGCATTAGAGAAAGTGGAAGTGTACACCAGAAGTTCATGAGAAGTCCCAGGACAACTGCCATGTCACTTGTAACTGCTATTTTACAGGCTTGGTTTGTTTAGATGGCTAAGTTTTAATATGGTGCTTGTTAATATTTGTAACTCTTTATAACTCCTTTTGGCTTCTCCTTAGATCATTACATTTCCTCTCGCATGTGATTTTATTCTACTTTTTCAACCTGTATTACATACTGGGAATGTCACAAAAGGAATGCTGATCTAAGGAAGGCACAATTGTCACCCTGAAAAACAGATTCGTTTTCAGTCAGTAAATATCTGTTAAGAATGTACCATATGGTAAACACTGCTGGGTACTAAGCAAAACAGATGTGGAGCCTGTCTGGGTAGAACTTAAAAACTACAGGAGGAGACAGGAGCAGCTGTACAAAGCAATAGCAACTGCAATAAGCGCTAGGAAGGAGAAACAAAGGTGTGATGCTGGGACCGGAGCAGGGGACTCACCTGGGGAGAGGGTGTGGGAAGTGTTCCTAGGAGCCCAATACAAGCAGCCTGCTGGGCGGCCTGAGGGGTACACGGGTTGAATGGGGTGAATGGGAGAAATACTAGCAGAGCAAACAGCATGTGGGAAACCTGTCACTTACAGGCACTGAAAAGGAAATCTAAAGTGAAGCAGAGAGGGGATGGAGCCCCAATCCCGCAGGGCCTGGGGGGTGGTGCTTTTGGTTCTTAAGTGCACTGGGAAGGTACTGAAGTGTTTTAAACAAGGGGGCGAAATGCTAAGATCTCTCTTTTAGTAAGACTGCTCTGGCTAGATGCTGGAGTGTGTACTAAACTCTCTTCTGCATCCTCCATTAGGTTTTCCATAAATTTTTTCCATGAACTTTTTGTTAGGATGACCCTCCCCGGATGCCAAAATGGCCGTTGCTGGTTTCTCACAAAGCCCCCCCCCCCC
>PVJO010003698.1:0-119613 GCA_004026905.1 Hystrix cristata | reverse complement strand
AGGTCGTTTATGTGAAAGTGGGAATAACAAGATGATGTTATGTGTTCGCAGCATAGCCCATTTTCACAATGGTTACAGAAATGCCTGTGTGTGTATATGTAATCACCTCATCCTTTCAAAAATACCATAAATTGGGTAGGAGCGGTGAAGTTTTTGCCGCATCGTTCCTGAGACCTGGTCAGCGACGGGAGGCCTTTGACTAGAACTCAGGCCTTTGCATTTCTGGTCCACATTGCTTCCAGCACGGTTTTACTGCTGTTCAAACACTGCTCCAGTTCTCTTGTCAAGGAGTTCGACTTTTTCCTTGTGTTCTTGATGATAACTGCTGATTCCTCTATAGACCTTTAATACATTTCATGATTTAAATATGAATCTTATAATCTCTGATAAAATGCAAGCACAGACAAAAATGTAAAGGCAAACCATATGCCACATGGTAAGTCTGCTTGATAAAATCAGTCAGCCGCCTGCTGATCATTTCATTATAGCAGCCTTGACAGCTTTACTGGGTCAGCCTGATGCTTTTAGGAAGCTGAGAAGGCTCCGTACAGGCCCGAGAAACCTCATTTTGACCTCAGGGGCCAGTACTGGCTGCTATGTACTTGCCAATAGATGAGCATTTGGATTTATAGAGGAAAGTTTGTGAACATTTTTCTTCAGTATTTTTAAGATTAGCATTGCCAACAATAATAAGAGATTTGCGATGGCAGGAAGGTGGACAAAATGTCCCTCGTGGTACTTGTCCCTTCTGCCGTGCCATTCCTGTGACTGTGCACTCTTTCTTGTCTGGCTTTGAGATTTCTTGGTGGCCCCACGGGCTGAAAGTGTATTTACAGTATACTTTCATGTGCTCTGTGACTGTGCATCACAAATGTACTTATCCTGTTCATCACACCTGTGCCCAGATGCACAAGGAGCAATACGGTAGCCGACGGAGAGGTGCAAGGATCTGCCTAGAGGAAGCAGATCTTGAATGATTTTGTTCACTGTCTTGAGTGATGCTCCTTGGAGGATCATGCTGGAAAGTGATCCTTCCATCTCTGCATGTGCGTGCTGAGCAGAGCCAGCTGGCTCCCTTGTGCAGCTTTGTTCATGCACTCTGATTAGACCTTGTGGCTCCACTAGCCACTGCATTGCATCTTTGAGATGCATCATCATTAAATCTAGGGACACCTGCTATTGGTTTTGTAGGAACTGCTACTCTTGCAGTGCCCCAGAAAAGGAATCTTCCTTTTCCAAGCAATTTTCTGTGTAGCAGGAAAAAAAAAAGTAGTCATTTATACATATTTCTGTATATCATTGCCTTTGTTAAAGATGGACAGTGGACGCATGGGCCCTTGTGAATTAAATTTCTTCCTTTCACTTTTGTTGTTTATCAAATGTTCAAAAGAAACTCTTGAAAATTATAGAAGAGGTATGAAGAGAAATTTTAGAAAAGAAGTTTTTCAGAACTAGAGCTAAATTGAAAATGGAAATCTTCTTGCCTCTTTAACTAAGTAGTATTTAAACTAACCATACTCATACTTCGCAAAGAGGGAGGGAATCAGTTCTGTTTCTCAAATCAGTAGTTATAGCCAACCGTGAGCTGTAATACATACATATGTGACGTGACCAGAGAACATTGTCACACATGATGATCGTTCACGTAGAAACAAAACGAAACAAAACTCTGAAATCATCAGGTAAGCTCTGTGAACTCCTTTTCAAAGTTAGGAAAAACTCAGGGCTGGGGATTTAGCTCAGCGGTTAGAGTGCTTGCCTAGCAAGCACAAGGCCCTGAGTTCGATCCCAGCACCAAAAAAAAAAAAAAAAAACCAAAAAAAAAAACCTTCCATTCAGAGAGCTCTCCCCTACAAAGTTAGGAAAAACTAAGATGCAAAGGATGGATTGTGCACATTGTGTAATTGTGCAAGGACTTGGCAACACAGCGAATGTCTTGATGTTCTTGGATAATATTCACAGTCTTTACATGTTAACAAAAAGACATAATCTCCCCAAGCCAGAGTTATTCCCTCTAAAGATACACAGGAAGTAATATTATCTGCTCAATGTAACCAGTAGCAGCAGTAATTCTGTTTCTAGCCATGCTTAGCAGAGTGGAGTCGCTCAAGTGTTTTGTTATCTTTGGCCTTTCCCAATATACACAGAATTTCTGGAGATATATCCTTGTGCCTCATACATGTCTTTCAGAGATTATGGGCATGAAGTGGCTAAATTACCACTGAGATACTTGAACCTGAGCATCTCTAGAAGCCATCCAGGGTGCTCCTTAAAATGTAGATGTTGGGGGCTGTTGCTTAGGGTTTCTGCCTAGCAGTTCTGACAGTAACATTCGGATGTCACTTTTCCATCTCCCTCCGTTCTGCTGCACAGAGACCCAGAGATCAAAGGATGCCACAGAGGTGCAGGGGGGAGCTGTGCTAACGAGAAGCCATCATTTTTGGTAAAACTCTTAACTGCACTTTTTCTTTATAAAAATAAAATAAGTGGATAAGCATCTTTGCCTTGCCGATACAAATATGAAATGTTGAAGTTATGTGTTTGGAACCAGCTGCCCTCTACTGGGCAGCATAAGATTTTATTTGAAATTAGACTCTTTCTCTCCGTCTGTCTCTTTGACATAAAAACTGAGGTTCATTACTTCTGTCCCAGAAGGACGACTGTATCTTGCTTTTCACCTGTGGGTGGGGTGCAGGTCAGAGAAACTGTAGATGTGTTCCTGGGATCTTTGCAGTTGCAGAGAGGGGGAGGCCACAGTTTCAGGCGTGGTCAGGGAAGCATGGGAAGCAGGGAGCTCTAGCTCCTCTGCTCTCCCACCTAGGGAGGAAGTAAGGAGGGGCTGGAGTTAGTAATTCTTAGTCACCTCATGGCACAGAATGCTTACCAGCAATTAAACTTCGCAGAGCCCCTGGAAACTACCGTTACTGTATTTGCAAAGGCGTTTGTTAAGCTCAGGGAGGAGGGGCTCTTGAAACTGTGTTTTCTGGAAGTTTCACTCCATTATTCCAGGGCTCTAGCTTCCTTCCTTCACACAGCAAGTGGCAATGTCTTGCTATGAAACAGGCATCCCACACAGACTTGTCAGAGGTGAAATGCTCTTCACAGAGTTCTTGAGAGAGAAACATGAACAAAACAAAATGTACAGGTTTAAAACAAACAAACAAATATAAACAAATATGAGAAAAAATGCTAATGTGTCATTGTCTGTTAGATGAGTCAAGGGGGTTACCACTGCTTTGAGTTTGGACTGATGAAGGGATAATCTTAAGGCGGTTTGGATGTGCGAGTTCTTGCCTATCGCTGAGCTCAATCCCTCCCCATCTCCACCTAAAAAAAGAAGATGGTATCAAATACATGGGCACTTTTTAATCCTTGACCATGATGGCTCCCCTCTCCTACCCACGGGCAATGGATATATCTTAAAATGAAATAACAAAACTCAAAGAAAGGCAAGTGCTTTTGTTTGAAAATAAACAGATGTGAACACACACAGGAAGAGTCCCCACTTTAACAGAGATCCAGGTGTTCATTCAGCCTACCAGGTAGACACTGCAGATGTTCACAGGGAAGCAACTGTTGAAGCTGTACAGCTACTGGAAGAATGGAAGACCTGGGTACCACCGGTGCCCCTTTTCCCAGCTCCTTCCTTTGTTCTCAGCAGCTTAGTCTTCTTCCGAGCCCGGCTAGGGCTGATCTGTCACTCATCACCATTTTGCAACTTGGCAGCCATGCCTTTCAAATTCCTGCAGAGACAAGTGGACTGGAATTAAACAGTGCTAGCAGGGGCATCCCAGCACAATGAGAGGTCCATCCTGGGAGACCAGCACAGAGCACATCACGCTGTCTTCTCAGAGGGGCCACCGGGCTGCAAAGCAATTCAGCCAAGAGAAGAGCAAATCTGTTCTTCCCCGACCTTTTCTGTCCCTCAGCTAAACCCAAGGTCAAGTCTCACTTCCGGTGTCCATAGACTTAGAGCAGCCTTTTAATCTTGACATTATTTTTATAGTATATCTATGTAGCCCCTCAACTCCCTTCCCCAGAGAAAGGAGCATGAGAGAGAGAGAGAGAGAGAGAGAGAGAGAGAGAGAGAGAGAGAGAGAGTGGTGGGGGCATGAGAATGCATAGATGAATAGATGGAGTCTAAGACTAGCAACTTGGCTTGAATCCCATATCTTGTTGTCTTTATAACTGGCAGTAAAATGGACAACTGCTTTGAGACCTTCTCAGTTTTTTTCTGAACAAGTTCAATATCCTTTTTATTCCTTTTTCCTCTTCTGGTTTAGCTTTAAAGTTTTGCAGGAAAACAAGAAGCAGCAATATAACCACTATTATACACCAAAGGGAAGAGACTGAATGAATCCAGGGAGACAGTAACTTCCTCCCACCTGCCTTCAGGCAGTGCCAAAGATTACTTAAAGTATAGCTTCTACAGGTAGCCAAGCAACCAATCAGGTCGCTCAAATCCCAGCCTTAGGAACACTGGGGCCTGAGTAGGAAATGTACCTCTCTGCATGAGGAAGATAGCATGAATGAGGTGTGCGGTGACCTTATAAAGTAATACACACAAAGTAATTATTCATGAGCAATAAATGTGCATTAAGCACTGAGATTTTTATCTGATACAAGGTTTTTCCCGTTTTGAACTCAAAATCCATTAGATATTTCATTCTGGCCTGACTTTGCATAAAAAGTACAAATGCAAAAGAGAATATTTTCTATTTTTTTTTTAAGAGAAGCTAATCTACACCTGCCATTGGAGTCTTTTACTACGACGTGTAGGTCATCTTTTGTTAGACTAGTTTGGACCTGTGGGTTCATATTCTTGAGTCCAGTTTTAAAGAAAGTAAAGTCCCACAGGGGTTCTACGCTTTTTTTTTTTTTTTTTTTTTTTGCATGGTAGAGTGTATTTGATTTCAAAGCCAGTACTGAAAAAGTGAACTCCTTATTCCATCTGGAATATGAGAAAATACGAATTTTCAGCCTTTAATTATTACTAAAATGAAACCACGTATGAAAAGACAACTTACTGTTTGAAAAACAAGGTTTGGATACACAAAATCATTTTAGTTATTTCTTTGACAGTTCTCTGGAAATACGTTACTATGGGGAAGGAGGATGTGTTTTTATATGGAAAGGACAGTATTTGATTTATGAAGACACATGGCTAAAGGGAGAAGAAAACTGTAGCAAGCAGCTTCCTTGAGTGTTCTGCACTGCTGCCATTGCTTTGACTTGGTTTCTCCAAATATGAGCAAAGAAATTGCCACTAGTCTGGTAGAGAAAATTTCAGGAAAAGAACAAATGTACCTACCCAAGATGAAGACAGCAGTCTTTTGGTTTTAATTACCATGCTGGCTAACAAAAAACACCCAATCGTTCTATCTTCAGTATACTCTTTTTTGATATATATACTCTTTTTTGTAATATATATTGGGTATATATATATATATATATATTTCTATATATATCAAAAGATATACAGAAGATAGAGCAATTGGGTGATTTGTCTCTATCCTTGATTGGAGATAATAACCACTTTTCAGCTAACTCATTGCGCAGGAGTGAGAGCCAGGAAAAGACAAACACAAAAGGGTGTGCATTTATGGAGTTGAAGTCAGTATTTAAAAGAATTCCTTGTAGAGGAAAGTCAGGAATGATGTGATTGATCCCAATCCGACTTTCTTTTAGTTTTTTTTAATTAATTAATTTTATTGGTACATTTTAGATACACGTAATGATCATGTTCATCATAGGAATATGTACCTGTGTATGATATATCTTGAATTTTCCCCTCCCCTGCCTTCAGTCCCTCTTCCCCTCCTTATTTACAACTTTTCCCCCCCATCTTTTCTCTTTTTCTTTTCTTTTTCCAGTTCTTCATTTCCTCTTCCCCCTTCCCTAGTCCTCCTTCCCTTTTGAACATTTTCTTCCTATTTCACAATATCTATTATATATTTTGGTTGTTATTTACACTTTTGGTTCCTCACAGCAAAGAAACAATGTGATATACACTCATATAAGTCTGATTTATTTCACTTGAGTATGTTCTCAAGGTGCACGAGACATTTCTAGGTAGATGGGTGCACCAACCCGACTTTTGTGGGGCTCTGTGGAAGAGCAGATGTTCAAGCTGGACCTTGGAAAATAAGGATCCTTTAGAGTCCTTATTTCCTTTGCATTTTTACATTGCAAATCAATGGCGGCAGAGGCCTTTGCAGATGACAGAGGAGCCTGTGTCAGCTGGAGCTCACTGTGTGCATTCTCCAAATGACTTCACTACAGAAATTCTGTTTTCACCCAAAACGAGTCCAGGCTCAGCTGCCAGTGTATTTCTGGCAGCGATGGGGAAGAAGACAGCATGGGAAGATGCTTTTGTTACAAACTGCCTCTTGGAATGCAATTACTTGGAATGGAATCTGGCCAGGGCAATTGCTGTTAATATCACTACCCTTGCAGAAAGTTTCCAGGGAGCCTTAATGATTCAGACTGGCCAGGACCTCTGTTTTGTGTCTCTGTGAAAACCTGCAAAAATACAGCCAGCGATCCCCAGCCAGGGGAAATCACTTTCCTTGCGTGGATCTGCAAACTCAACATCTGAGCCCAAAGGGGAGGGGTGGCAATAGAACCTTAGAGCTCTTGGAGGAGAAATGTAATCCAGAGTCCCAGTGCTTAGTCAGGGAAGCCTTCACGGTATCCTGTCTGAGTGCCATTTAAAGAGGAGTGTATATTTTCAAAAGAGGCAGCTTAGCATTCAGTGCTGCTGTTTGTTATCTATCCAGACGCAGACACTAGAGGGAGAAAGTTTTTTTACCTGCAGGCAACTAACAGATGTGATTCCTCTTCCTGCTTCTTTCCTTCTTTCTTTCTTTAAAAGCAGACCATTATGTTAGCAAAAACCCTTTTGATAGTGTTGTTGACCTACATTGCAGCACAAGCTAAGGAGCTATAGAAGTTACCCTAAAGAGAAAGATGAGAAAGAAAAGGAAAACTCACTGGATTCCCCTGAGCTCATGTCATTCTGCTAAACTGCAGAAAGAAGTCGGATGGTGACCATATGTGCCTTTCCACTATAACTTTACTGATATTCTGTAGAGGACTCTGGAAATTGAAATATAGACTCACATCTAGCATGATGGTAACTGAGTGGGATGGCATGCTGAAAAGAGCCAAACAACTATGCATTGCCATAGGTAATGAGAGGAAAATGATATTCTTTATTTGAAAGGCTTCCTCTCTAATCATGTGGAGCTAGTGCCATAAGATTTTGTTTTGCGTCTAATTTGTGGTTTTTCTTTATCTAAAGGCAGAAATTGCTCTATGAAGACTCTTTTTTCTATTTTTCTTGGATCGCTGTGATATGTATTGTTATGGTTTGTGTCTAGGTGTTCCCCCAAAGCCTGGTGTAGTAAGAGGTGGATGCATCAGAGGTGGCTGGATCTAGAGTGTGTGATGCTGGGATTAAGGGGACGTGATTACTAAATCAGTCCACTGATTGATTTGGCACCATCCTAATCCCCACAGCCTAGATAAGATATAAGGGACAGGAAGAAGCTGTTTAGGCCCCTTGCTTGGCCCCACCTCCACCCTTGCTTACTTTGCTGCCTTCTACCTGTCAGCCATGCCACCCTGCCTTGGATCCAGCTGATTGTGGACTGAAACCTCTACAGACTATGAGCTAAATAAACTTTTCCTCCCTTAACTTTAGGTGTCAGGTCTTTTGTCTCAGCAACAAAAGAAAAATAACTAAGACATGTATGTATTTATCCCCCTAAAATTAATAAATGCCATACACAGGTGCTGTGTGGGCATGTAGGTCTGCTCTCTGCTAGCATGAGCTCAGTCTTGGGGACTGTGAATGGCAAGACAGTCAACAGGCCAAGGGCCCTTGGACAGCCTGTTTAATCTTCCTGACTTGTGGGGATAAAATACTTAGCATCATAGGATCTTTTTTAAATGAACTAAATGGATAGTAACCTTAAGATCTCATATAAATACCTTGGGGTCCTTTCTACTTAACATATTCTAGTTCTTTTGATGTCTACTACATTCTGCTCTCTTTCCCTGACCTTTACTTTGAAAAACTAAGTAGTAATTTGTAGCTGCTGGCTTCCTGCGTGGGGGCCCTGAAGGTAATAGTTTTCAAACCTTCTGTGTTTGGAAGTATCTTTTCATGGAGTAAATTAATCCTTTCAAGTTCCTCTGGTTAGTCCCTTATCATCGTTATCAGGGTTTCTGATACTTGTATGATAACATCCTTTAATCTGCCAATGGATTTGGTAGTTCCCACACCATTTCAGTTTAATTCGCAACTATAGTGTCTATTAGCAAGCAATTATAGTGAATGAATTTAAATGTTGTCTACTGAGATAAATCACCTTTTCAAGTCCTTTGGAAGGCTTGGAAAGTGATAAATCTGTAATGCTCAGTTAACAGGTTGAGAAAATCGAACCCTAATATCAATATAAAGTAGTTCTTTTTTTAAAATTTTTTATAGATTTTTATTAAAATTTACCCAAAATTACACAAACTTGCAGGCCATTACACAAGTGTACAGACCACAATACATGGTGCCTTTTGCTTATAAAAGTGAGCAATGTAAACAACCACATAGATGCAGCATTAAGTCACAACTACATAAAGTTATTGTAGTATCTAGTGTATGTGTCACTGTTTTAAGTTTGGGTTATTAGGTTCAGTCTTATATTCATAGTTTGCATATAATCCTGGGACATTAGTAAAATATCATTCTGGAAATAAAGCAATAACCAGGTGCTAGTTGGCAGATATAAGTATAAATGAACATCCTTGTCTTGATGCAGTTATATCTTGCATAATGGATTACTTACCTTGGAAAAAGATAACTTTCTTTCTCACAACACTTTCATTCTGGGTTCTCCTCTGTACTGCGGAATTGCTATAATGCCTTAATTAATTGGGAAGCCACGTATTTCACTATGGTATGTGAGTATACATGTTCTGCTATTTCTGTGCTCTAAGTAAATTTTCTGTTAACTAGAGCTTATCTTTTATTTAAAAATATTTCAGATTACATTCTTACTTGTTCTTATTAAAGTATTGTATATATTGGGCGTTTCATTTATTATATGAATTTTAAATGTTATTAATCTTTGCAAAGGATGTAGTTTATAAATGGTATAAATTTATAGACTTTCTTTATTGATTGACCTTAAATTATTTTTCATTTCTCATAATTTTTGTTGCAGCTAACCTACTTTTCTTGCATTTCTGGAAGTATTTGCCCTTTGTCAAATACTTTTTTATAGCAGTATTACTAAAATTTTTATTTGGCTACTTTTTTTAATAAGGAGTTCTCAAATCTGAAATGAGAAACAAATGAACATTTTATAAAGACTTAATTTGAAACCATTGTATTTTGGATTAAGATTTTTTTATTAGTACATGTTTGCAGTACATAATGATCACATTCATTCGTCATGGGGGGATTTGTATATGTACATAATCAATTTTAATTCTTTTCTTTTTGTCTCCTTCCCTTCCTCTCATTCCAACTCTTCTCTCCCTCTCCATTAACAAAAGTTTTATTTACATTTTGATCTTCAACTCTGTATTTATTTAAATCCCTTTCCCTTCCTTCTCTCCCTCCTCCCTCTATTTCTCATTCCTCTTCCCATTTGAAAAAGTTCTTCCCATTTCCTAATATCTATCCTCTATTTTGCTCCTTATTTATACTTTGGGTTTCTCAGATAAGTGGGACAATGTAATATTTAAAGTTGTGTTTCGGATTTATTTCACTTAAAGTACATCCATTTACCTAAAAATGCCTTAAGTTTAACCTTCTTTATGGCAGAATAGTACTCCATTGTATATAAAAACCACATTTTCTGTACCCATTTATCTACTGATTGGCATATTGGCCGTTTCCAAGATTTAGCTATTGTAAATTGTGCTGCTGTAAACACGGGTATGCATATATTACTGTGGTATGTTGACTTTAACCTTTTTGAGAAGGTATCTAGAAGGGCAATAGCTGAGTCAAGTGGAACCTCTAGTTTTTGTTTTTGAGAAATCTCCATACTGACTTCTGCAGTGGGTATGCCAGTTTACACTCCCATCGACAATGGAGGAAGGTTCACATCCCCCGCCTCATACCCTCACTGGCATTTGTTTTTGGTTGCTTTCTTTCTTTTTACTGGAGGGGAGTTGCTGGAGGCGAACTCAGGGCCTTGCACTTGCTAGGCGGATGTTCTATCACGAGCTAAATCCCCGACCTCTGGTTGATTTCTTGATGATAGCCATTCCTGTTGGAGTAAGATGGAATCTCGGTGTTTTAATTTGCATTTCTCGAATGGCCAGCAATGTTGAACATTTTTTTCATTTGTTTAGTGGTTATTTGTACTTCTTCATCTGAAAAGTATCTATTTCAGATGCCCGATTTTGGAGTGGGTCTTTAAATTTGGAAGGGGTCTAGTTTTTTTTAGTTCTTTATATAGTCTACATGGTACTCTTTTGTGTGAGGCATAGCTGGCAATTTTTTCCCATTCTGTAGGCTGTCTCTTCACTCTGTCAGTGGGGAAGCCGTCATATTTTGAGTCAGCCTCTGACAACAGTGAGCAGCTTCAGGGATGCTCCCAGCCAGCGCCCGGCCTCCTTTCTGGTGGCTGGTCTCCTGTAAGGAGGCTTGTTCTTGCAGAATGCCTTACGTTCCTTGCCTTGCTCCTGACTTGCATCCCATAGCACTTTCAGTGGGTGGGGTTTTTGTCTCACCAATTAAACACTAGCTTGGTTCATTTGTATTTCTACGATGCAGCTGTGCTACAGTGTGCTACAGTGTAGCTGTGCTACAGTGTGCTACAGCTGTGCTATTGTTTCAGTTCTGGATTGGATCTTTACTGTAGATTCATCCACCGTATTGGAGCAGAGGAAAAACAAGTGACGAGGGGGAGAGAGAGAGAGAGAGACAGAGACAGAAACAGAGACAGGCAGAGACACAGGGACACGGAGAGACACAGAGATGGGGGATGAATCATCTTCCTGTGCCTGTTTCCATGTCCCCTTTTGCCTCCTGAGCAGATGAAACCCACAAGGAGAGGCCCTGCTTCTATCACTGTGACATTCCTTGGCTGGGTAAGAGCCTACAGTTGAAGAAGGAACTTGACCCTACGTGTCCTTGCCCCAGTGACAATGAGCAGGGTGACATTTTGGTTTCCCCACTCTTGATTGGGGAATGAAGGGATTTGAAAGGGCAATACAAAATTTATTTTAAGAGGGGAGGCAATCCTACTAAAGATTTTGCAGTTGCATTCAGCCCATTTGGTGATATTTGTCAAAGTTTTGTGGTCCTGTGGTAGGGTCCCCAACTCTGTCTCCATCAGTGCCATGGTCTTTAATGGATTAAACCAGGACCCGCTGCACCTCTGGCATATGTGAGGGATAATTTAAATGTGGGCTAAGATGGAACAGTACATCTTCTCCATGGTTTCAGATCTAATGGAAAATGTGTATTATGTTATACCATAACTGTTTAATTTATAAGGCTTGTTTTAGTTATTTTTCTCTTGTTGCTGGGACAAAATACCAAAATTAAGGGGGAAAGGTTTATTTAGCTCACAGTTTGTAGAGGTTTCAATCCACAATCAACTGGGTCCAAGGCAAGGTGTCATGGCAGACAGGCAGAAGGCAGCAAGGCAGGCAAAAGGGAGGCAAGCCTCTTTCTGTCCCTTATATTTTATCCAGGCTACCTGGCCTTAGGGTGGGTGGCACTCCCACTCTTAATCCCAATATCCTTAATGCTAGTATCACATCCTTGATCCCAGCAGAACTATGTTAAACCAATCAGTGGGCTGATTTAGTAATCACACACTGTAGATCCAGCCTCACCTATGACCACATGAGATTTTCAGGGGACATCTAGACACGAACCATAACAAGGATTATGACAACTAAGAGGGAGGTTTTCTTGGAAGTCCATGAAAGGTATATAAGCCCAGATTTAAAGATTTAAAGTAAGTAGGCAGAGAGTTGAGAAGTCATTCCAGAGCAGGTAGCCTCTAATGGCATTAGGAAGATAAAGACGTCATCTCTTTTTTTTTTGTTTGTTTGTTTGTTTGTGGTTTTGTTTTGTTTTGTTTTTTGAGACAGGGTCTTGCTATATAGTTCAGACTGGTCTTGAACTCACTATGTAGCCCAGACTGGCCTCAAACTTGCAGTGATCCTCCTGCCTCGACCTCCTGAGTGCTGGGATTATGGGCATGTACCACTATGCTTGGACCCTAATTTGTCTCTTTTTAGGTTTTGGGCAAGTATGTCTGACTGAGAAAATCGCAGTGAACAAGAAGGTTCCCAGGCTCAAAGATGGCTCGTGAGGGTCATCTAGAGTTGTTGACGAGGGAAATTGTTATATGAGAGTGAGGAAGGAGCTGAGTCAGACTACAAAGTGGTTTGCAAAACATGCTCAAGACTGAATATTAGCCGAAAGAGACAGAAATGCATTGGAAATTGTAAGCAGAAAAGGGATATGATCAGAAATCTGTTTTGAAGAGTCAGAGAGGAGCAGGAGTGGAAACATGGAAGTATTCTTTAGCAGCGTGATATAGCAACTTCTGTAAAGAGTGGATACATGTCTGTTTATCCAACACCTAACTGACTTTGAGATTAATACATTAGCAAATGGAAACTGTTAGTGGAAACTAGGTCCACAGTATTCACAAATGAGAGATGAAGAAGTGCTTATAAAAGGATTTTGGGTTTGGAACCCAAGAGTCCATCACGGAGCATGAGTTGATCAAAGAGTTGAATTGATCAAAGAGTTGAAGTGTAAAACTCCAAGGTTCAGGCGAATCTGGAGCAACACTACCGCCATGTTCAGGAAGTTCTGGTAAGAAAGGCTGAGAGGCAGGTAGAATCGGTACCTGAGAGAATTCCAAGAACTCTCAGAGATTCAGGGAGGAGCACCCATTTTCCTGCTGATAAAATTCTTTAAATACCTAAGGTTTACTCAGGGACTCCTGTGGGACAATTTTTCTTTGGTGATTTAAACCCCACGTCCTCTGAATGTATATGAATAGTAGTATTACTTGACCTTCAATTTCAGCGGGATCCCAGGGGTATCTGTGGGTGTCATGGCTTCCTGGAGCAGAGTTCTTTCACTGAGCTTCCGTGTGTGTAGTCAGCCTTCTTCCTGTCTAGTTCTGATCCCAGAAGACACCCAAGAAACATGAGGACTGACCCCACCGTTTCACTGACCTAGAAGTGTCTCCTTTTCAAGCAGTGTTTACAGATGTCTGAATTCCAAAACTCAATCCTCCATCATTTTTTCTGAGAAAGTAACATTTCACTGTAAATTTTCCCCAAGAGCAAGAGATTAATTATTTCCATCTACAGTTGTTAATTATGTGTTCAAACTGCAGCTGATATGGCAGCTAGCCAAATTAGTCTCCGAGGACACTGTCCTTTTTTTTTCTTCTTCTTTTCTGTGATGCAACAATTACAAGTACTTTTTTCACTTTTTTGGACCCAACCATTTGTTTATATTACCTGTGCCCTGCTCACTTGACATCCTCCTTCCCGTGGAGCACTAGGGTTTAAAATGCCTCCCTTTCTGGGTGCTCTCCCCACATGTTGGCCCCATGTCCTCCCCAAATTTAACCTCTAAGAGAGGCTGGTTGTTAATGGTTGCACATCAGTTTCACTAAGAGGAATCATCTGTACAATAGGTGTTTGGAGATTTTCATATGAAAAATTTCCTTGTAGAAATGGACTGTAACAGGAACCTTTCCGCAGCAGTTCTCTGCTGCAAGCCCAGACTGGGAGCCAGACCGAGGAGGTTCGGTTATCTGTCTCATTGAGTCTCTTGGGCGTTATGCTTCCGACAGCCCCTGTATACGGAACCTCTTTTATCAGTGGTTCAGAATTTGTGAAGAGAGTTCTGAGTTCCCTACATAATGCACATCAATAAACAATATGCAAGCAAGCTGGAGAGAAGCCAAGATGTGTCATGGAGATAACGAGGCCTGAAGAGCTGATGGATGTGCGAGAGGGGACGCTGAGCATCCCCAGTACCCAGAACAGCTTGGCTTCTCACTAACAACCTTCAACCCTCCTATCAGGAGGACAGAAGCTAATCGCCCACATGTTCAGAGTATTTCAAACATGGAAACCAATCCCAGGCCTCGGGAAGATTGTGTTCCTGTGTGTGTCTGTGTGCAGTAAGTATGCTAATCAGTGTGGTTCGTGCTCTTGCTTCACATGTTTACCCGCTATTCCTTACTTTCTAAATGAGTGTGTGTTTCTTTTATAAGGAAAAGCATACTTTGTAAAGGGATGATATTTAGAGGAGTGATTGTGTCATCAGAAATCTGTTTCATGGAGAGTGCCACTGTCTTTTTTGAACCATGATTTTCATCTACTGGTACAATGTGTCCCTCAGGTTCCTGTGGAATAAATGAAGTTTGGCAATGAAAGTGCCCAGTAAACGCTCACAAATTCAAGATGAGGACATGTAGGCGGTGAGGACATTGGTGTTGGAGTTAAGTTGCCTTCATGAAATGGGGCAGTTTGGCTCTCCGTTATCTGAGAGATGGGGTCTTGGCTCTCTTTTATCTGTATGATCTTGGGCTACTCAAGCAGCCTTTCTGTGCCTCCATGTATTAAATTGTAAAATAAAAAAGTCAACAGGGAAAATTAGAACTAAACCAGACTTTTGAACAAATGGACTTGGTAGATGTATACAGAGTATCCCACCCCACAACATCAGAATACACATTCTTCTCAGCTGCACATGGGACTTTTGCCAAAATAGACCACATACTAGCTCATAGAACATGCTTAAGTAAATGCAAAGGAATCAAAATTATCCCATGGATATTATCAGACCATAGTGCATTGAAACTGGAAATACATGGCAAAAGGAACCACAAAAACTTCATAAACACATGGAAATTAAATAGCCCCCTCCTGAACAACCAGTGGGTCACAGATGAAATTAAAGAAGAAATTAGACAGTTTCTGCAACTGAATGATAATGCCAGTACAACCTACCAAAACTTATGAGACACAATGAAAGCAGTCCTATGAGGGAAATTTATAGCATTGAACTCCCATATCACAAAAACAGAGTGATCTCAAATAAACAACCTAATGTTTGTTGAGTTTAATGTTTATTAAGTGTCTAGAAAAAGAACAACAAATCAAACCCAAAGCACGTACAAAGGAGAACATTATAAAGATCAGAGCCGAAATCAACACATTTGAAATTAAGAAAACAATACAGACAATCAATGAATTGGAGAGATGGTTATTTGAAAAATTAAATAAAATTGACAAATCCTTAGCCAAACTCATCAAAAAAGGAAGGAAAAGAATCAAATACATGCACTTAGGCATGAAAAGAGTGAAATCACAACGGATTCTGCAGAAATCCAGAAGATCATCAATACCTACTTTGAGAACCTGTATTCTAATAAGATAAAAACACAAAAGAAATAGAGAGATTCATAAATGCATATGAATCACCAAAACTGGATCAAGAAGATATAAAAACCATTGAAATTGAAGAAGTAATGAAAAACCTACCAACAAAGAAAAGCCCAGGTCCTGACCGATTCACTGCTGTATTCTATAAGAAATTTAGAGAAGATTTAATGCCACTAATTCTGAAACTCTTTAATGAAATTGAAATAGAAGCAATACTCCCAAATTCATTCCTGGAAGCAAGCATTACCCTGATGCCAAAACCAGAGAAGAATACAATGAAAAAAGAGAACTACAGGTCAATCTCATTAATGAACATAGATGCAAAAATCCTCAATAAGATACTGGCTAACAGAATGCAACAAATCATCAACAAGATTATACACTATGACCAAGGAGGATTCATCCCAGGGATGCAGGGATGGTTCAACATATGCAAATCAATAAATGTGATACACCATATTAACAGAGCCAAGGACAGAAACCATATGATCATCCCAATAGATGCAGAAAAAGCATTTGGCAAGGTCCAACACCCATTAATGATAAACACCCTGCACAAAATTGGAATAGATGGGCTTTATTTCAATCTGATAAAAGCCATCTATGACAAACTAACAGCCAACATCATATTAAATGGTCAAAAACTAAAAACTTTCACTCTAAAATACAAGGATGTCCACTCTCACCACTGTTATTCAATACAGTTCTGGAAACATTAGCCAGAGCAATTAGACAAGAGAAAGAAATAAAAGGAATAAAGATAGGAAAGGAAGAAGTTAAATTATCACTATTTGCAGATGACATGATACTCTATATAGAAGACCCAAAAATTCCACCAAAAGACTTCTAGATTTAATAACCAAATTCATCAGCGTACCTGGGTAAAAAGTCAACACTCAAAAATCAATAGCATTCCTGTACACAAATAACAGCCTCACTGAGAGAGAAATTAAGGAAACAACACCTTTCACAATAGCATCCAGAAAATGAAGTAGGAATCAATCTAACAAAGGAAGTAAAAGATCTATATATCAAAAACTACAGTACTTTGAAAAATGAGATTGAAGAAGATATCAGAAAATGGAAAGATATCCCTTGTTCTTGGGTTGGAAGAGCAAATATAGTGAAAATGGCCATACTCCCAAATCTGTTATACAGTTTTAATGCAATCCCAATCAAAACACCAATAGCATACCTCATAGAATTACAGAAAACAATCCTAAAAGGCATTTGGAACCAAAAGAAACCTAGACTAGCAAAAGCAATTCTGGGCAACAAAGCAAAGCAGGGGCCATCACACACCCTGACCTGAAATTTTATTACAAAGCTACTGTGATAAAAACAGCATGATACTGGCCAAAAAACCAGACCTGATGATCACTGGAAGAGATTGGAAGATGCAGAAACATGTCCAAACACTCTCAGTCACCTTATCTTTTACAAAGGGGCCAAGCAACCTCACTGGAAGAAAGACAGCCTCTTTAATAAGTGATGCTGGAAAAACTGGCTTTCCACATGCCAAAGATTAAAACTAGACCCATATCTTTACCCATGCACTACGCTAAAATCAAAGTGGATCAAAGATCTAAATATTAAAACAGAAACACTAACTCTGCTGGAAGATAGAATAGGTAGAACTCTTGAAGACATAGGTGTAGGCAAAGACTTTACGAACAAAACCCCAGTTGCCTTGGAAATATCACAAAGAATCAACAACTGGGATCCAATCTTATTTAAAAAGCTTTTGCACAGCAAAATAATCATCAGCAGAGCAAAAAGACAACCCACAGAGTGGGAAAAATTTTTTGCCAGGTATTCCTCCAACAAAGGCCTAATATCTTGAATATATAAAGAACTCAAAAAAAATCAGACCTCCCAAATCTCAAAACCCAATCCAAAAGTGGGCAGCTGAAATGAAGAGACACTTCTCAGAGGAAGAAGTAGAAACAGCAAATAAATATATGAAAAAAATATTCAATGTCACTGGTCATTCGATAGATGCAGATTAAAACAACATTGAGATTCCATCTCACTCCAGAAAGAATAGCTATTATCAACAAATCAACCAATATCAAATGCTGGAGGGGCTGTGGAGAAAAAGGAACCCTTCTCCACTGTTGGTGGGAATGTAGACTGGTGCAACCGCTATGGAAATCAGTGTGGAGAGTCGTCTGGGAACTAGGTCTAGAGGTTCCATGTTGACCCAGCTATTCCACTTCTTGGTATCTTTCAAAAGAATTAAAAGCATCATACCACAGCGGTACGTGCACACCCATGTTTATAGTGGCACAGTTTGAAATAGCTAAATCTTGGAAACAGCCCAAATGTCTATCAGCCGAGGAATGGAAAAAGAAAATGTGTTTTTTTTAATACAGTGGAGTACTATTCAGCCATAAAGAACGATAAGCTCAAGATATCTCTAGGTAAATAGTTGCATCTTGAGACCATACTCTTAAGTGGAATAAATCCCACACACATGCTTAAATACCTCATTGTTTTTCTGGTGTGAGACACTGAAAGTATAAATAAAGACTAAAATGTATTACACTGGGAAAGGGAAGAAAGTGTTCCAATGGGAAGGGAAACAAGGGAGGAGGAGGGGGATGGAACAGAGGGAGAAGAGAAATAAAGAATAGAAGAAAAATGGAAACAAAGCTTTTGTAAATAAGGTGAGGGGGAGGAGGGGGTGAAGGGAGGTGAGGGGAACAGGAAAAAGGAAGCAGCAAGATACACAATGTACAGGTACAAATCCCCTATGATTAATGTTATCACTATGTACATCTAAAATGTACCATTAAAATAAAATAAATGATGGGGAAAAATAAAATTAAAAAAACTTGTAAAATGGTAATACAAAAAGCACCTTTCCAGTAGGTTATTGGTACATTTGAGGACATATATGCAAAGCCCTTTAAATGGGGCTGCCACATGGTAAGGATTAAATGTTTGCTGCTAATATATTTTATGAATTAATAAAAAATTAAATTATGTACTCATTATGGTTAATCCATGAAATACATATAGGGATTTGCTTTAGTTCTAAAGCAGAAATACTATTGAGATACTTTGTCCCTTTTTCTTCTCTTCCTTAACTTCTTTTTCCATTTCTTCTTGCCCCCTCAAAATCATGAAGAATACCACATATGCTATGTAATAAATGCATAATATAAATATTATGTAACATATGAATATAAAATGTTTAAATATTTAATAAATTATGAATAAATTGTCATAAATTTTCAAAAAATGCCTTGTAGCATTGTACAGTGACCCCCTCTAATACTTTGGGAGGCTGAAGCAGGGATGTGCAAGTTGAAGTCCAGCCCAGGCAATGTAGCAAGACCTTGTCTCAAAATAAAAAAATAAAAGGGCTGAGAATGTAGCTCAATGCAAGGGGTCTAGGTTCAGTCCCCTGTGCCACACACACACACATGCACACACACACACACCCACACAAGCATTCGATTAACACACGTTGTTTATAATTTAATATGTAGAAGGCCTGGAGGTAGTGAATCACAGATAAAAGGAATCAGTGTCTTGTATTGCCAGTGCAGTCTGGTACAGGAGATAACAAATAAAGAAACAATAATGTAGAATAATTGGTTTGAGGATAGCATTACACCCAGGGTGCTCTTGAAGGACAGAGGAGCAGCACCTAACTCAGTCCGCTGACAGTGTGGGACACTTGCTCTTTCTTCTCGAGTTTCCCAGGCTGAGCGTGGTGCACATGTCTGTAATCTCAGCTGCTCAGGAGCCAGAGGCAGGAGGCTCACAAGTTGGAGGCTGGACTGGACTGCTTAGAGCCTTAAGATTTAAGTAAAACAAGAAGGTGAGGGGTTGGGGCTGTAGCTCAGTACTCCCTGGATTCAACCCCTGGTACGATGGGAGATGTTATGGCTGTGTCTAGGTGTCCCTCCGAAGCCTCATGCAATCATACGTGGGGCTTTTTCAGAGGTGGCTGAATCTAGAGTATGTGACTGATTCATGGAGCAATGCTAGGATTAAGGATGCTGGGATTAAAGGTGTGTGCTTACTAAAGTAGCCCACTGATTGGCTTGCCACCCGCCCTAAACCGGGTAGACAGTATAAAAGAGACAACGAAGCTGCTGTTGTCTCTTGGACTTGCCACTTGGTGTCTTTTGCTTGCCATGAGCTGTTTTTCTCCTTTGTGACGCCCTCTGCCATGCCACCCTGCCTCGGAGCCAGCCGACTATGGACTGAAACTCTGTGAACTGTTACCAAATGAACCTTTCCTCCCTTAACTTGCAGGTGTTGCAATATTTAGTCTCAGCAATGATAGAAGAGTAACTAAGACAGGGTGGCAAGATTAACCTGGAACCTGTACACTTTTGACCCCTCTCTGTACTGCTGGTTCCCTGTTGAACTACTACACATAGACACAATAGCCTTATGTGGAGTTTTGTGCACAGTCCTAGGAATGTTCTAGAGAACAAGATACCAGCTTTAAAGGAAGTCTTACATTTGCGTATTGGTTTTATGTAAGTATTGTTAGAAGAATACTTTTTATTTTCCAAAAAGATTCATGGAAGTGAACAATTACTGTACACAGTAGGTAGGTCCCACTTTTGCATTTAATTATTCACTAATAGAGCGTTATTTCTTGCTTGGGAGATTGGAATCGTGGCAGAAAGCTAAAATATTAGAAGACACTACCCATTACAGGTCAATTATGAGTGATAGAATGTCTCCAGCTACATTGACGCATCAGAATCAAAAGCCAGATCTGTCTCTGCTGCAGCGAGGTGGAACTGCTGTTTCCCATCATCTGAATCCTGTAATAGGTCCTGTTTGATGCTCTTAGCCAAATGCTGCATTCGTGAAAACGCATGTAATCGCTCTGCTTTCTGTCACACGTATCCACTCCTAAATCTAAGAATTCTGGCAGAAGCCGATTCCCCCGGTAAGGCCATTAGGAAATGATACCTCATATTTCAAAGCAAGGTCAAGTAAAGATACATTTACTGCTTCCTCGTGTGTGTCTACTTACTGTCCTTTTTGAAAATCTGTATTGGACAGCTGTGAGAGTTCCCTTTATTTTCTCCATCCTGTACTGCTTTGCGCATGTGAGTCCTGCTCCCTTGGTGCCCAGAAGGTGTGGTCAGAGCCGCAGCCCACACACGCCGTCAGGTGGGAGCAGCTGGCTGCACAGACTCAAGGTCCAAGCAATCACCATCTGTGCGGGTGAATGCAGACACGGAGCAGAGGTGATGCTGGATGTGTTCGGGTTGATGTTTTACCCGAAGGGTAGCTAGAAGGGTTTTGTTTGGAAGGCCTTTCAGCAGACCTGGTTTAAAATTCATGGATGCACCTGGTTGTTTGTTCCTGCCCTCTGTTCTTCACATCCTCTGGCATAGCCCAAAACCTCCGCAGCATGAGATAAACTAGAGAAGGGATATATTTGGAGCTTAGATGAAAATCTGTACAGTCCTTGTGAAAACCACTTTAATATGGATGCTGGACTAAAGTAGAGGGGGGTGTTGTGAGCTTCAGATTCCCAGGAGGTAACAAAATCATGTTATTTAGTATTCAGTCACGGGGGGGAAAGCATTTTTAGTCAAATTGTATATTGGGAAAAATGGATATTTGGGTCAGATCCCATTGCCTGTGAATTCCAGGATGCTTGAGAGTATTGGAACCACCACAATGCAGACAGAAAAAGCCAGAGCAAATGGGTCCGTTTCTTCAGCAGGTAAGCTTCCTGCGTCTGTTGAAAATGACAGATCAGTGAGGAAGTGGTAGTAATCATAGATGAGAAAGGTGCTATTTCTTCCAGGTATGATTTATTTTTGGTTTGAAGGAGAAATTCTAGTTTCACTATGAATGAAACAAATTAACTTTGATTCAGATCTATGGGATCAGTTTCAGATCAGTTGATCAATAAACGTCTCTAGTCTCAAACTTTCTCTCTCTCTCTCTCTCTCTCTTTCTCTCTCTCTCTCTCTTTCTCTCTCTCTCTCTGCCTCCCTCCTTCCCTCCTTCCTTGTCAGGAGCAGTGAAGAAAGATATTTAGCCTCAAGGCTTAGCTTTAATAAACAAAGTGACCTTTACATTTTAGCTCAAAGAAGTAAATATAATCTTCTAGGTGTCATTGGAGATTGAGCCTTGGTGGGATGGGACTTATGAGTCTAATGCAGCGCTAAAAGAGTTTACCTTCAGGGAAAAAACAAATTTGATAAAGGGACTGTTGAAAAACGCCTCATGTCAAGAAGATCTACATCTTGAAAATCTGTGACCTTAGCTTTAGAAGCATGCTAAAGTTTCTACAATTTGAAACTTCCATTTAGTACAAACTTTTGATCTGCTAGGATTTCCGTGTCATCAGTTTACCTAGATTTGAGAAAATCTGAAACGTCAATTTATAAAGAAATTCTTCACTTTATACAAAGAAACATCACAGATTCAAATTGCAAACGATTTGTATACTCTGCTATAGAAGAGTGAAATTTAACCTAGTCAAGGCCAGTGCCAAAAGGAGGTCAACTCAATATGAAGAATGGCAATTTGGGACACTGTAATATTCATAGGTGGATAGGATTTGATTCACTGAAGTTTGATCTTTCCATAACGTCACTAGCATGTATCTTTCACTTCAGAAAAATCATACAGTATTGGAGCTAAAAGGGAGGCTAGAGACTACCTTTCTTTGTGAAACCAGCATTTTAAAGGTGATGAAATGTGGGTTCACAGCAGTTACGTGGCTTGCCCTGTGTCCCAGAACTATCCAGTGGCAGAAGGAACTCCGACTCCCACCACTCCATGGCATGCTGCCTGCTGCCTTGTAGTTTGGGAGCTTGGCTCATATTTACAGGATGTTCCCATTTGGAAGAATGACTGACCTCTTTCCCGATCCTGTCATTGCGGCACACTTTAACTTCATCATGTTGAAGAACTTCAGTGTATATAGCAAAAACCTTGGTCCCCATAAATAGCAAAAACAACAGAAAGGCGCATGATTCTAAAGGCTCAGAGTGATGTGGACTTGGTCAGCTTGGCATAAGGCACTGAGCAGAGTTTCTTATAGCCCTGTGGCCAGCAGCACCACACCACTGGTCTGTTCTTCTGTACCTTGTCCTGAAAGATGCATTTGAAAATACTGATTTTGATCTAAAGCTACAGAAATTCTAGATGCAGTGCTAAGAGTGACCTAACAACTGTTAAATATCTGCTATGGGTCGAAATCAATACAGTTGACTGTTCCCAGAGTGTCTTTCTTGGTTCTTTAGAAGCTTCATGAACAAAGCGGGGTTCTGCCTTTGAACACATTTGACAAATATATCTCCTTTTTGCTTCAGGGTGTGTTTAGATAAACAGAGGAACCTTTTAAAATATCTTCTTTATTCTGGTATTTCTCATGTACATGACTGTTGAATTTTTGTGGTTTTGTAGCTATTCGTTTCACTTAGAAAATGCTGTGATATTTGATTGGGATCCACTGACTCACAGTACAGTCCTGTTCTGTGAAGCAGGCATTGTTAACCCCGTTTTGTAGCTAGAGGAGTAAAGGTTCAGATATCAGAAAGTGATTTCCCAAAGTCACATGACTGACTGACTGTATCTGGGAATGAAATCAGTCTGTGATGTCAGCTTCCACAAATGTCTCAACTCAGACACCTTTAGGTTGAACAGGTAATTGCAAATGAATGAAGTGACTAGGGGCTCTTTGGGTACCGCCATTTTATTTCAAGAAAAGGAGCAAATGAGAGCTAGCGTATGCATTGTGGAAAGTGACGGAGTTCGCCAGTGTTTATGTACTTTCTGCTGTCTCGGTGTACTGTTTGTTGTCCTGTTCTGAACTGTCACAACGATACAGTACTTATCTTTACTTAGCTCAGAATTCACCTTTTATTTTCTGCTGTATTAATGAGAAAAGGCAATGGAGCCTTGCTTTTCACGTTGCAAAGATAGTGTTATTGGGCAGGGGGAGGTATTTCCAGGTTTTAATTCGCACAAGCAAAGAATTGAATGGCGAATTGAGGGCCAGGAGAAAATTTTAGTAAGAAAAGAAAAAGAAACTGGTTTTGCCAGTGAGTGAAATAGCCAGCTGCCTTGGGGCAGTAAGGGAGCCAAAAGGGAAGGAGAGATGGGGGTGTGGGGGAGGGGCGTTAGGGGGGCAGCAGGGGACCAGAGAGCAAGAGAGCAAGCTTGTGGTGTCCTATTTATTCTGTCCCCTTTCTCTTCTGTGTATATTTTCCCAATCCAGTGAGGAGAGCGTTTGGATTTCACACCCCAGGCTGACGTCCGGTCAAGGCCACTCCCTTAGGCCCTGTCCATCTTCCCAGCCAGGTCAAGCCACACCCTACTCCCACCTCAATAGCAGAAGACAGCATGGAGTGTGGGAACCTGGAAAGCATCTGACCTCTCTGCAGGGACAGTCACTGTAGAGCTCTTGCTGATTATGTTCACATGGGACAGCCCCAGTACATATGGACCTGATGGGTCAAGCCGTGTTCCTTGGGCCAACAGTCTGCATGTGGACCGTGGCGCTTTAGTGTCTGCCCTTCACTACACTATTTGCCAAAAAGAAAGTTTCTCCCTGAAGCCGTGTCTTTTGGCCTGATAGTGTCCTTTGTGGCGATTTCATATTCCGTGGCTGGAGGAATTTGTTGAACATCGAAAAGGCGCGCGTGCTCCTTTACATTGCCAAATGTTAAATAGGGGAGACACGTACTGTTTTCTTCTTCCCCTGCTAGATCCTTGAAGGGAACTGGTTGTCAGACTCAGCTGCAGTTTTCCGAATCAAGTGCCACGGGAGAATCTTTTCAGAATCTCCAGTGGTTATAAATTTGGCTAGAAATAACTGTGAAGTGTGCTTGGGATTCTACTGGATATGTTTTAGGTGATGTTAACTGGTTCCATTACAAGCTTTAGGGATGGTTTTGTTTAGTCTGAGTGTCATTTGTGGGTTTCTGAAACACGCCTCTCGGAGGAACCATTGCAATAACCTCTTAATTAAGCTTCCTGCCTGCCGTACTCTGGTCTTTAATCTCTATCCTATCTCCAAACTGACCACTCTGAAGGAGCTGTAGGTCTCTTGATTTGTATTTCTGGCTCACAATAAATAGTTGTTGTTTACATCAGAATCCCCTTGCATGGTTAGTAAAGCTCTTCGAACTTGGCCGTACACTGCTTTGCCTTTCTGCCCTACTGAGGGCCTCATGTTTATCTGAATGTGCAAGACAAGCTCACATTTTTCTGTCCTTCTGAATGTGAATCCTCAGCCATGAAATCCTTCCCCTCTGTCCTATCAAACACCTGCACATCCTTCAAAATCCTTTTAAGTGTCTCTTGCTCCATGCCTCATTCCATCAACAGGAAAAAAAAAATACTGCTTTTGTATATTGTTGCAGAATTTCACAAATGTCAGTAGTTCTATGCTATACTTCTTCCATTGAATTTTGTTTGTTACTCCTGTTGTAGTAAGCTGTTCGGGGTCTTCAGCGGGGGGACTGTCATTTAGTGGTGAAAACTACTGAAATAAGTTAGAGAAAATAAAAGAGATGAGTGGCTGGATGATGAACATGTGGCCATCCAACAGGCGGTGAAAAAGTCCTCTCGCAAAACCCTTTATATCCTAAAAGTCATGTTTTTCTATTTTTTCTTGAAAAGCTTGAGAAAAGTGTTCTAAGAATTTTTGACAGAAATTTCTATATTTTTATTAAAATTATCTTGTAAATAAAGACGATCGTAAGGTTTCGTTTTGTGTCTAATTATGAAATTAATGTAAATTGCATCGATGAAGCAATTTCTATTTTTGCATTTTCCCTTAAATTTTAGGCAGATTTAAAGATATTGGTTAATATCGGCTCTAAACACCTGCTCACCGTTCGGAAGGCCTTCTTCTTAGGGGATCTAATGGTCAGGATGTCAGCCTGAAGAACCAGGCCTTTGGGTCTGAGTCCTAGAAACGCCAAGGAGGCTCAAGAAATAACCTGGAGTAATGACTGTGCCCCTCTATGGTGATTCCTCTTTCTTGAGATCTGCTTCCCTTTTCAGTTGGAATATCCTAATTAATATTTGTAAAGTGCTGTGTAATGCTTAAATGAAAAGTGTCATGTGAGTATGAAATTTTCTTAAATAGCAGTTTAACGAATTTGAGTTTCTTTTGCAATGAAGTATTTTTAACGTCTTTTAAATGAGAAGAAAAGTTTGACTCTGAATTGATGACCGTAAAAAATGGAGACATGGTATTTCTCTGCAGCTCCTTTGTTGAGAGAATACAGTTACTGAAGTATTGTGCAGTTGCCAGGTTTTAATCTCTTCACTGTCTTGGCGCTTGAGGTAGTCACCCGGGCTCTCCGGGATGCATATGTGTAGGATATATGCGGAACACCTCTTTATGACCTTCCAGAAAAGTAGATGGAAACAAAACATGTGCATAAACAGTATTACAGATAAGAAAAAAAAATGTAACTATAATTTAAGGGACTATAAATAAATGACAGAAATGAGAAGCAAGGAAGAGGGGAGGAAAATTCACTATTATTAGGAAATTAATGTGGATTGACCCAAAATGCATAATTTTCTCAGTTGTCTTAGAAAATAGTATTTAAAACACAGCTAAAAACTGGTGATAGGCACTTTAAAACCCTGGTCAAGGAACTATAACTTAGTACATATCAAAAGCAGCTACAAAGTTCTTCTTTTTTAAGGTTTTTTGAGGCAGGGTCTCGCTATGTAGTTGAGGCTGGCCTCAAGCTCGCAGTGTTCCTCCTGCCTCAGCCTCCCAAGTGCTGGTATTACAGGTGTACACCCCCACGCCCAGCCAAAATTCATATTTTTGATACATAAATTCCACTTCAAGGAACTTACTTGAAGAAATAACAGTTGATGTACAGAGATATTAATCTACATTTGGTGATAAGATTTTATTCCTGAAAATTGGAAGCTTTTAATAGCAGATTAATTACATAGTGGTGTATATTTTGCTAAACAAACAAAAAGCCCAATCTCCTGTTGAAGAAAACACTTCAGCTTTTCCAGAGAACATTACTGTGTCGTAGTAAAAGGAATCAATCAAGATGTGGTTTTACCACCCTGAGTTGGAGAGAAAGGTAAACAATATCTATGCTGATGCTCTGTTAAGGAGGATTATGGATTTATGTATGAGTTTGATGAATTTTTCTTTAAATAACATGGTTACTATGTTTTAAAAACCTGATCTGTGATCTGGAAGGTTGACTTTTGGAAGCAATTTTATGAGGATGACAGATAAAGAAAATTTTTTTCTATTATTAAGACGAAATAATGTATCATTGAAACTGTAAATGTCTGAATGCCATTAGTAGTACTTACAGTGGTGTAGTAGAAGTAAGTCAGAACTTTCTCAGTTTACATAAATCCTATCTTTACCTTGCTTGCAGTGTATTTAATAAAAGCCAAACCACTGTGAACTTTCTTTCACATGGTTGAACAGCACCTAAACGAAGATTGACCAACTTTTTAAATGATAATATGTTTATGGGCTCAGTCAATGCATTGCAAGTATTAACCTTGGTCTGGAAACGCTTTGATGTAGTCACAGAGTAGATTGGTGCTTTTCTAATTGAATGCATTATAGCACCTTGATTAGGAACGATTCTGATTGTGAAGGTCCCTAACCGCTGAGCAATTGTGACCAGCTACATAAAAGACATTAGCCCAGATATATAAAAGATCATGTCCTTTACAGAGATTCGATGAAGGCAACATTTCTGTTCCTTTGGAACAAAAATAATTTTATCATGGTGCTGAGAAATAAACTGAAATCAAGAGAACTGATTTTGCGGTTATTTTCCTAAAGTGTAGATTCCTTTGGTAGTAATTTGGAGCAGATGAATGTTTTATAGGATTGGTATATGAGCTATGCAGCAGGATGCAAATAATATAAGATGACAAAATAAAACTTTAGGATAGTTTTACATGAGTCAGAGCATGATAAATGTTGAGTTGGCTGTATGTTTCTGGAACACATTTACCATTCACTTCTTCATCCTGAGACTCAAATGGCCTTTTCTTCTTGTTGGACCAAAAATACAGTAGATTTATTTAAAGGCCCACTGCTCAGACCAGAGAGTGCTAAGGTTCCAATTTTTAACCATTCGGTTATGTTCTCATTGAAATTAGTGCTTTGGCTGTGAACACAGAGGAACAGTGACTATTTTGCTGTTAAGAATCCTTTCATATGGCATCAGATTCTTAAATAAATAATGACATTTTAACGTTTAGGTACAGACTCTTCTGTTTCAGCTTTACTTAGACACACTTTAGTGAGCACTTGATAGATCTTCCCCTATACAATTTAATCTGCATAATTCTTGCACCCTGAAAATTCACAATAGGGATTTCTTAACTGTGGGACCCTTAATGTTCTTGAAACTGAATAAAAATAACATTCATCTGGTCTTCCTAAGTACACTTGCCTTGAACTGATACCAGTTTACGAATTTGCAAGTTTCAAAAGTAACGGCACATTTTCAAAGCCATAGCACAGTGAAAAATCTGACTACCTCAAGATGTATATGTCCAATATGTGCTATGATTCTGATCCTCTTATTCATATTACATATAATAATTATTATATGCCTTTTTAAAAAATTATAACAAATTGTAAAGGAAATAGTTGTGGTCACAGTATTTCCAATGTGGTGCCACAAATTCTTGCAGTCTCTGGGTGTTTCTGTGCACGCGCGTGTGCGGGTAAGTATGTACACGGATACATATGGCCCTTTTCTCCTTTCTGAGAGCCTGTGTTTTTAGTCCCATTAGAAGTGGTCAAGCCTGGTGTGATAGCACATATATGTAATCCTAGCACTCTGGGAATCTGAGACAAGAGGCTTGCAAGTTGAAACCCAGCCTGGGAAGCTTCGCAACTTAGTGAGACCCTGTCAGTGAGACCCAGTCTCAAGGTAAAAGGTCTGGGAATGTGGTTCAGGCCCTGGGTTCAATCTCTGGTACTAAAAAAAAAAAAAAATGGCCGAGAACTGGTGGTGGCTTGTTTTAACAGAGTGCAACAAAATTGATGTCATGAGATTCTGAAAAAAAAAACTTTCATTTGAATCTCTTAAAATGTTTGATCTTGGGACACTCACTCTGAAGGAAGCCAACCATCATTTAAGAATCTGATAATCTTGAAGCTCCTATGATACATGGTTTTCCAGCCACATGGAGGAGGCTTTGAACATAGGGTGCCACATAGGGCTGAAGACAAAGGCTGAAGCCACTTGGAAGTGCAGCGTTCATTTCTAGCCACCACAGTTGACACCATGTGAATAAATAGAACTACCCAGCCAAGCTCTTCCCAGATTTCTGAGCCCCAAATTTATGAATGAACTAAAATGTCCTGCGGTAGTTAGTTGTACAAGAATATTTGAATAAGGGTTTGGGGATTCAGTTCAGTGGTGGAGAGCTTACCTAGCAAGTGCATGGCCCTGAGTTCGATCTCCAGCACCTAAAAAGAAAACAAAGAATACTTGAATAGAACAAAGACTCTTTTCTCTTAATATACTATTGGGATTCTGCTGCTTCTGAAATATGGATTTAGAGTTGGGATGAGCTCAAGATACAAAACTCCTAGAAAATGCAGCCGTGGAAAAATGAAATCATCTTCAGAAAGTGCCGCGCTACTATATTGCCTGCTCTGATTGAAGAATGAGAGGAAAGGAGAGAGAAAAGTGGCAGATAATGTAATTATGCTCAGGGGCATGTCCATTAAGCACATTTGCCCTTTTTCGCCTCTCAAAAGCAACTTGAGATGATCGATGTCTGTCATTAAATAATTGAAGAAAGAAGGAAAAATTTACATGAAATAGGTCTCCCTGTTAACGCAAGGCACTGCTCCCTGGATGACCCACACCCGCCTCATCTCTCGCAGAGGAGCCTCAGAAGCGATTCTCAGTTCACTAATCTGCAGATCCTCTTTGAGAGAAACCCCTGGTGGTCTCCTGCTTCTTTTCAGGGAAGCTTTAATAGCCAAGTACATTAGCAAGGTCTCATGCGGTTGAGGCTTCATTAATCTTCCCGCATGCACCCTTGTATATTCACCAGTTTATCATGAAGCGTTAATATAAGTAAAACGAAAACATACTCGTCAGGATGATGATATAAATAGAGAAAGGGATGAAAAATGGGGGTGCATTGTCTTCACTAAATTTTAGAAAAGATTTATTGCTGTGGGCTTTTCCTTTCATTTTCCTTTTATCTTGACACTTCTTCAAACTCTGAAATCAAGTGCACAACTTGAGCATTTACCAAAAATAGTGTTGCCTTTGACTAAATCAATGCTAAAATATACTGATACCCTTTCTTTCTTGCTTGCTCTTCATCCAAACCTGCTTCCTTTTATCATTTCTGGTGAAATAAAGAGATTTCTTATCATTAAATGAACATCATTTTGTGTAAAGTTTCCCGTGAGCAAAGAAAATGAATGTCCATTTCTCCCAGCATCACGGCTTTTGCTGATAGCAGCTAACATTTTAAAATGGTGTAACTTTTGGCATTTATAGATCTGTAGGGATTTAAGAGAGAAGTTACCCTGGGATTTGAAATGACCATAGAAGTGTGTCCTGATTGAGTTGGAGCTGGGAAGATAGATTATGCTGAGATTTTTAAAGCAGCTCAAATAGTATGGAGGTATTTAATCAGTTTCCATAGTGACTACAATAATAAAAATATCCTTTGAGTTTGTGTGTCAGTCTTCTCTGAAATACCGTGTTTAGGTTTTTCAACTAGATGATTCAGTGCCAAGCATTAGTATATTCCATATATTCCATCGTATCAATTAGTGTGATAATAGCTGTATGTCCATCAAAATGAGTCTTTATTTTCAAATTCCAGTTAGACCTAAAATGCAGCTATTAGGAAAGCAGATAGACTGTAATGATTCTTACTGTTTTTAGCATAAACTTTTGGAGAATTAGCGTGCGGGAGAACATTTATTTCAACAACTATACTACCATTAGAGAGGGGCTTTTTTGCCCACGTCTGTCATTTCTTTCTTATCCATTCTTAAAGCACAAAATCAATCATAAGGAGCTGAAAGGACAAAGAAAGGTAGACCAGGACCACCGTGAACAATTTGGTGTGAACTCTTGTATTTTGACTGTATTGTTTTATATTTAATAACAAAGGATCTTTATTTCATCAAGAATATCTTTCTATCGCCTTGTTGCCCCCGGTTTCTCATTGCCCTCCGTTCCCATCTAGGCAATGTTTTTGAGATATTTTGCAATGCAAGATCTCTTTCTTTCTCTCCCTTGGAGCTTAGCATTTGTATTTTAGCAAAACATGTAGCACTACAGGTGCCAGGCTTTGTGACGTGATGACAGTAGTGACATCTACACAGAACTTAGCCCCCCGGCCTTCACCCCGATCATCCCCCGTGATCTTCACACAAACTGGAAGCATGTGACACGGAATGTGTCATCGCTGTGTAGCTGTGCGGCCTTACACAGATTGCCTCATTTCTCCTAGCTGCATTTCCTTATCTGTCAAATGGTATAATAATATCTACCTTAAATGGTGTTTGTAGAAAATGGAGTAATATGGTTTCAAGGTTTAGTAAAGAGAGATGCTCACTGAAAGTTACCACCTGGCAGACAGTGTCACTGCCTTCCGTGAGGAAACCGGGGCTCAAAAAAGGATTGTGTGCTATGAGGTATTCACAGCGGTGTGGCTGATACACGGCTGTGAGTCTTTGGACTCAGGCCTCATATTTCCTGTGATTACAGAACATGGAGGTTTGTTTTTCCTTCTTCCTGTGGTGTGAGCGGCCTTCACTAAACAGTTTCCCTTCCCTGTCTTTGGTGAAGAAGGGCTCCTGTGCTCGAAGACATTGATAGGAGTCAGGTTTCGGGTTTGGTCATAGCTGTGCTTCCAGACCTGGAGTCTGCTGCGCTCTCATGGTCTCTGTGCACATCCTCTGGCCTGCGCGCAAGTGTGCACTTCCTTTCTTGAGGACCAGTGCCACGAGCAACAGTGGAAGCAGAGTCTCACATGAAGTGCTGCTTGTATGTTTGGAATCATCGAAATTGCTCAGAGGAGAGGCTTGTATTCAGTAGTCACAAGAGAAATAAGCAGAGATGCCCTAAATTGGCTTTCTTGGATTGGCTTCCAAGGAGCGTAACTTCTATGTTGTCATTTCTGATGCACTTACTTGTCTCCTCAGTACTCCTTATATAGGAGTTTTGATTGAATGAATTTTCATTATTACAACAACTGTTAATAAATCCATCACCTGACAAGGAAATTAAGACCCACATGCAGGACCGAACTCATATGTGCATTGAAAATTGTGTTTCTTTCCTCATAAAATGTGCTAGTCTTTGGGTCCTCATTAAAAAGGAAAACAAAAGCAGTTTAAAAGTAAATTTAGAGTAAACGCCTTAGAATCCAAAGCCAAACTTTTCCAACAGTTTCACTGAATCACTTCTCAGGTCATGAGTAGATGATTTATTGCCCAAATGTTCTCTCCATCTCTGAGTATTGTGTGACACTATTTTATGTTAATGAGTAAAGGCGGCACATTAGGTGAGCTTCGCTGACTTTGGTAGGATGGGGTTTAGAACAAGGGGTTGTCCTCTGTCCGTCTTGTATACTTGATTGAAATGTTTTCCTTTATTCACCGTCCTGTCCACCTCGCACTGTTTTTACTTCAGAGATTTCCCTTCCATGGGTCATTCTGAGATCCTGTGTAACATTCCTAATAATGTCCTCCCACACTTACTAACTGAGAATGATTTACCATTCTCGCCCTCAGCTCAAACCTGGGAAGGATAAAAACTCAGACCACATTGGGAATAGGCAGCCTTTCCACCCACATTGGCCAGCAAAGTATTTCCTTGCTCTGATTCCATTTTGTTTGGTTTACTGTCGAAGCCAGACGTTGTCAAATAGTCTCTTATTCTGTTTGTAGATAGAAACATTTTGGTTTGAATAAAGTGGGCAGATAACCAGAGTGCTCAAATGCTGCTGTTACCATTATTCTTGTCATTACCGTGATCATACTCTGATCGTTATGAAAAGCACGTTTTTATGCTTCTGTGAGTTGGACAAGGGGACCTGAGTTCAGCCTTGAAGAAAGCAAGAGATATCCGCAGGTGCAGTCTTGCTTATGCTTTATCCCAGTACCTGATTGACAAAGAATAGACAAATTAACTAACAAATATTCAGTAACACATAAAATAATTTTTTTTTTCTTTTTTGTTTTGCTTGAGGACCAAAGACGTTGTGGGGAAAGTATATGCACAAAGATAGTGAAGTGCTCCTTATTCTCCCCACTCCATCTAAACAGGTACATGGAGGAAATCCAAGAAAAACACACCTACGTAAAGAATCTGCAAAACTAAATAATAGAAGCATTTCTTTCAGAAGAAGGTCCATAGCACACAACCTAGAAGGGTCAGAAAGTTGCCTGGCAACATTTTGTACAATTGCATCATGTAGCCATCTGTTGAATCTGGCTCAAATTAAAGAGAGTGAGGATATATTTAATTTTTGATGACACCGAACTGTCAGAAGGAGTACTACCAAAAAAGAAAGAGGTGCGTATTTGAAATCTATAAATTGCATTTCATGTTCATTTGTCATCTGTAGGAAAAGCGAATAAAGTTCTTCCATCTCCTGCAGTAGAAGATGAATGACTGCTTAGAGGTGGGTGGTGGGAGCGGCACCCTGTATTGACTGTCTGTGGGAAACAGCTCACTGGAGAGGCTGGCAACTCAGCGTCTGTGTGTCCTCCACGGCATAGGGAGGCCAGCTCTAGACACTTCTGGGCTGATCTGGGCAGAGCTAATTGCTGCTCTTAAAAGCCATGTCATCCTTTTGTCTTCACTGTCCTGTTTCCAGCTAATTTATTCAGGAGGATTCGGACTTTCAATGTTGAGGGGCCTCTGGCTGCATGCAGCACAAAGTGGGGCTGGGTTTACTCATTCTTTTGTTCGTGCATTTATTCATTTACAAAGATATGGGAGAAGAAAGCTTTGTTCTGGGCACAGGTTTCTCTTTTTAGGAAGCTCACCTTGGGAAATGTGCAAAACTTGAATTTGTGTCTTTTTCAAAGTTCCCTCAAATAATTCTTTATTTCCCCCCCCCCCAAATGATTCTTATTCAGATTGTACTCAAGAATACAAAGACACACGTGCGGCAAAACCTTGTCTCTTCGAAGGCTTGTCAAGAGGCAGAAGGGGGTAGAGGGTCATCCTAAATTAGCAAAAACAGTGATGGTTAGGCAGTTTTTTAAAATGCTATCTATTATTTTTAAAGAGTAGTTACTAGCTTGCATTTACCATTTTGAAAATACTAACCTTTAGAATACCTTGAGAAGATTTGACTTATTTATTTAAAAAAAAATCGACTATGTCTAAAGCCAGGATTGCATTCATTATTTACAATTTTTCCCACGTAGGTTAAGCCCTTTCTAGTCATATCTTGTTAAGACAAAGTTTAACCTGACAGAGTTATTAACAATTTATTTTTCTTTTGTTTTGAGTTCTACTAGAGGTCTTGAAAAGTTGTTTGCACAGAGAAAAATAGCTAAACAAAAATGAATACATATTGACCTGTTTGTTTTGAGCAAATATAAGCAGAAAGTTGAGAGAAAAACCTCTGGAATATTTATTGTACCGATATACCTGTAAAGCTCCTGTGGAAGTTTCCTGCTCTTTTTCATCATTTCCAAAATGTCACATTCTGAAATGGAGGGTTTCAGGTGGGTGCTGTACAGGGAAGGCAGGATTTTGCTTTGCCTATTGTGCTTCCGCCTCCCCTGCAAAGCCACGCAATGCATTCGTTCTATTTATATAATATTAAGCAGCCAGATGTTCAAAAATAGTTGCATTAATTCAACTACCTTTACCCAGTATTAGCAGAATGCAGATTATCTTGTACAATCTGGTGACTTAGAGTACAACGGAGTATCTTTTTAAACGATAAATAAAAAATGAATTTGATGTGGGCATATCCTATAGACCTGCTTTTAATTTTTAAATTTTATTTTTATGATGTCTGCTAGGACAAGCTGGTGGTGAGATATATACACATGGGAAGAGCAGAAAGCAGTATTCTGTTTAACAGAGACCTACAAAATCAGGAATGGAAAAACATTGCCTTGCCTGAGACAATACATACTCTATAAAATGGAGCCTCTTCATAATATAATGGAAATTACATTTGGATGTACTGCAAAAGGTTGTTACACATTATTGTTAATTGTGGTTAGAGAGACAAAGCAATACGATCATTTAATGGCTTATTTGTTATTTGAAAAATGACAGTTTTTATGTGCCAATAAATGTGAAACCACCTGGAAAGACTTCCGTGGATTTACTAGTCTAAATGTCCTTGCTTAGTACGTATGCCAGATTGTAATGAAGCCATGTGAGTTTGTACTTAGCAGATTACCTCCCTGTCAATCATCCTATGAGGAAAGCAATCTGGTTGGTCAGTGTGAAAGAAAAGCCCGTAACTCTCAAGATTTATGGTCGGCGGGCAGTATCTTCTTGGAATACGCTATGAGAGGCGATGAATCTCCAGTTCTGTGTGTGCTTCCTGTCCTGTCCCAAGTGCACCCGACAGCCCTAGTGTTCTCATCCCACAGAGTTCCTCTGTCTTCTACAAGCACAGGTTGGAAAAACAGCACGGAACTTTAAATTCATCCTGGATAAAATAAACCCGTGTCAGGCAGAGTGTTGCTCGTGTGCAGTAATACTCACACCACTCACAGTGACAGGACACCACTTTCAAAGATGACATTAACTATCCTGAAGTTTTAATATGATTGCCTCCAAATTCTAGAGAGAGCTCTGTGTGTTAGCTCCTGGCTCTCCGCTCTTCTGCCATAGCTCCTTTCTCTCGGAACCGCCGCATCCTCTACTGGTAATCTTTAAACTCTGAGCTGCAGTGATTTCTCTTCATACAACTGCACATTAAACCCATCATTCATGCTTCTCCGAACCAAACCGAGAGAGTGCCAATTAATAAGTTGATGGGGAAGAAGTCGATGGATAGCATTAAGGCCACCTGTCTGGAGATATTATGTGTGCTCTTTGATGGAATGAAGGGAGACCCACTGAGAATGGAGAATGAGGTACTGTACTTTATCACACTTTCCTGGAGGCATAACATGAAAGAATAAAAAGCAGTTTTCAGGGCAGCCCTTCTGTCTTGCTCCTATTGTAGGTTATTCACAATGCTCTGGCCACTATGAGACATCACCACGACAGAGTGCAAAGCATCTGAAACTTAGAACTTTTACATATTTATAACTTGCACAGACTAAAGAGCATCCAACAACACTTTCCATGGAACTTCCATTCATATCTTTACAGACTGCTTTTTCTAAGTCCACAGGATACTTGGAAAACTCTTCGCGTTCATTCATTCATTTATTCATTTATTTGTCAAGTATTTGATGGGCATGTACTACATGCTGGATCTTAGTGTAGCTTTTGGGAGTACGGACAAATATTGCTATTCTCCTGGAGTTTATGTTTTAGTAGAGGGTGTGTAGGTAGGAAGCAACATAAAGAAATAAAGCATACAGTATTTCAGAAGGCAGTAAAGGCAGTGAGATTTTAAAAAGCCTGTGTGTTCCTCCTTGAGAAGGCTTTCAATAGTCCTGACTGTGATTTAAGACTCATAAACAGTTCTCTGTTTCCAACCCATTCCTTGAAAATTTTCCTTTGCCTTTAAGTTCCTGGGGAAGATGGTTTTGGAGCATCAGTCTAAGATAGGAAATGAAGCAGGACAGAGTGAGTCCTTGTTATGCTGATTAGTCTCTGCCTCCCCTTCAACTCTTTCATCAAAATGTTCACTCATTTTCAGGTTCGATCAATTTATAAGCTTAACTCTCTGTTGTTTTCTTTCCCCAACATTCTTTCCTGCAGATTATGTTGCTCACAGACCCAGAGATTGAGAGCAGTTTACTGATCAGCTCAGATGAAGGGGCCACCTACCAGAAGTACCGGCTGAACTTTTACATCCAGAGCTTGCTTTTCCACCCGAAGCAGGAAGACTGGATCCTGGCGTACAGTCAAGATCAAAAGGTGAGCAGGCATCCTAGCTTCAGGTGCTGGGACACAGTTCTCCAGGGAGGGACTACGAGCTTCTCATCTCTACATTTCGCCTCAGCGATGATTGCTGCTGTGAGAAGCACTCTGAACTCTGTGCCAGTGGGAGACGGGGAAGCAGAGGGGATCTCAGTTTGCTGTCTTGAACTCTGTAACTGTCTGAAAGAACATACAGAATAAGATATTCAGTAAGACATTGTGAAGAGGCAGCTGTTAACATGGATTCTGTGTTGAGCAGCTTTCCTTCGTTAAAACAGATATCTGCGGTTCATCCGATGTGGAGAAAAGGTGTATTTTGGCTCACAATTTTGGAGTCTCTAGTTCCTGACTGAGTGACTCTGTGCTTTCGACCTCTGAGGAGGCAGCACCTTGTGGCAGGGGACTGTGAGACCGCTCGCCTCATCAGCTGGGAAGCAAAGGCAACCAGGAGGACAGGCCAGGGTCTCATAGTCCCCTCCCAAGATACCCCCAGTGACTTCAAGATCTCCCACCAGGATCCACCTCCTCAAGGTCCATAGCACCTCCTAATGTTGCTGTTCTGGGGAGGAAACCTTTGACGCATGCGCTTCTAGATGACATTGAACACACAAACTCTAACAGTGGGGAACTGGGGATTTAGCTCAGTGGTTAGAATGCTTGCCTTGCATTCACAAGGCCCTGAGTTCGATCCCCAGCACCCACCCCCCCAAAAACAAACAAACAAACAAAAAACCAAAACTCTAACAGGTGCATAAGGCTCTCAGGGGCCACTGACCTAACAGAATTTGGGACTGTTTTAGGTATGCAGCTAAGTCATTCACTTGGTAAAGGACCCAAAACTTTGCTCAGACCCTAAAAAGGAAGCATAAGCCCCAAATTGTTAACACCAGCAAAAGCCTTGTTAAAATGAGAGAACTGGCCAGAGAAAAATAAAAATGTGTTCATGATGTGTAACCATGTGCAGCATCATTCACAACACGTCTCAGTACTTTTCTTCAATTCGTGGTGAGGCTGAAGGAAGTGTCCACTTATTGAGAAGATGCTAGAATAAGTTATGCCATTATGTGCCTGTATGTGTGTCTCATAAATGTCATACCATATAGTATGTGCTTTGTACTACGTAGATGCTGTTAAAAGACAGCCCCTGCCTTTCAAAGGTTGTGTTCTTAAAATCTAAAGGTAGCAGTGGCCAATTAAATTGAATTTAATAAAAAACAGCGTGTGTGTGGGCAAATGTGAGAGAAACTCTAGCCATAAAAGCATATATGAAAACAGGTGAAATATTCAAATGCTCTTGGTGAGATGCATTATTCATGGAATTCATTCTGAGAGTTTTCCTGAGAGGAATCATGTCTTAGAAATTACACATATTTAAAGAAACCCTGGGCTTATGCGTGTATGGAGGCTATTCTAGGGTTTTATTTGTCTAGACTGATAGCAGTATGGGTCTTCTCCCCGAAGGCAGGGGGATGGTGTAAGCAAATTGTCAAGGTCTCTACTGACATGGGTGTTTTGGAGGAAGCAAATTGGCATTTTAGTATTGGAGTTTTAGTCATGCTGCCCTTACTGCCAAATAAAATGCACATTAAGCCTAAAAATAGAAAAGATTTACAATTAGTAGCTTTTTCCTCTTGAGCAGCCTGGCTACTCTTTTAGCAGAATGTACAATTTTGTTCCTGGAGTCAGGCCACGGTGCATCTGGTCCAGGGTGGTGCAGTTAGCAGAGGTGAGAGCTAAGCTGCTCGGGACACAGAGCATTAGTCATTTAATCTTCTGGGTTATTGAATTCTGTTTGACAGTTGGTTAATTTTTTCCCCTGATACCAGAAACACAGGGAAGGCCAAATTTACCTGGCTAAGTGAAAACTCTGCCTCTTTGCAATTCTGCTGGAGGAAATGCCCCAAAATGTAACCTTTTGTGTTCCAGCCTTCAAATCATGGTTTTTGCAATCCTGTGGCAGGCAGAGTGGACATCCCCAAAGTGAGTTGTGTCCCCAACTCAGCCATCTACAGTGAACAACATTTAGTGTTGGCTTCTTTGCCACAAAATGTGTTTGTATGGAAAATTAGAATCACTTGCTGCATTTCCAGTGTGATTTATAACACAAATATTAGACTGTGCATCCATCTAATTTAGACACTAGATGGTTGCAATATTGGTGTAAAATAACTATCGAGGAGCTTCCACTCTATATGGAGATAGAAAATTAATTCATATGCTTTCACCTATAATTTGAGAGAGGATAAAAAGTCAGTACTCTCACTGATGCATAATGGTTACATATTGGAGTGGCTGGATGAATTACCTGAAATTGGTTTAAAGTTCAAGAGATGGAGATCTGGCCATCTATTAACTCGAAGTCCTATGAAATTACTTCACCTGCACCTAAGTGAATGAATCAGATTTCTGCTGGAGCGGGCACATTTTTACAGAAAGAATGTTATAAACAATCCTATAAAGTTGAGGAAAAATGTTTACTGATGGCAGATTTTTTTATTTTTTTTTACATTGCTATTCAAATCTATTAAGAATTCTCTTGTCAAAAGAAAGAAAGAAAGAAAGAAAGAAAGAAAGAAAGAAAGAAAGAAAGAAAGAAAGGGCAGATTTTTTAAAATTTGACTAAAATTAAAATTTGATGAAGCTAACTGTAATGTATATACATACACTCTTCTGGAATTTAATTTTGATTTGCTTTCACTGTTTTGAAGATTAGGCAAAATAAATTTGGTTTTCCCACATAGGAGCCTTGGTCGGGGGAATGCTGTGTTTGGAGGAACCAATTAAAAAGCTAAGCAGCAGCAGTGGAAGGACGAATTGTGATAATGTAAGGTCAAAAGCAAGGGGACCACGTAGCATGATAGCACAGTTGCCTTGCCATCAAATGCTGAGGATCCAGACCAAAAGTGATCTTTAGTGACGACAGATGGAATGGATCCTGACATTTTAAAACTGGAAGAAGCATTATAAGTCTTTATTCCATATGATGCTAAGGATCCAAAAATCTGAGCGATAATAAATTTTCTCAAAGGGAAAACCAGTAGTAGGTATCTTACGTGAGTGTGCTATGAATGGAGTAAAACCTCCCATGACAGTCTTGCTTCTTATTTTTGAGGGTGATGTTTTGAAGTGGTGAGGTGAGCAGGAGACAGTCCTTCTGCGGGTCTCTCTGTTTGCTCAAGAGAGAATGAAGGACAAATCAGCTGGGGTTGGGGTGTGAACTGGGGAAAATGATAATGTGAGTAGGTGCCCTGAAAGCCTCCAGGTGCCAAGACTTGCATCCCAGCCTGAGAATGGGCATTAGTGGGAGCACAGGGAGCTGCATCTTCAGATGAGTTGCTGGCTGGATCAAGTTGAGGGGGGCTAGGGCCCGTCAAGGGGGAGGGTCAGTGATAAGGAATAATGCTTATGGGCTGCGGGGCTTTTAGGGCTGGTGAGATACTGCTGTGGGCACCAAGATGGGCTGAGTGTTTGTGTTGTCCCACTTACATTTGTATTTGTTCAAGAAGGGTAAACATTTCTTCTTTCAAATAATTACTGCTTATCGGTTTTTCTGTGACAGCTCTAAGTGCTACTGCTCTAGAACAGCTGGCTAAAACTTTAGCGTTAGTGCTAGTGTTCAGTCTGCTGGGTGCTGTTTCACATGACCCCGGTATACAGAGTCCTCGGGGAAGGCGACCATCTCTATGAAAACGCCTTCTCCAGAACTTACTTAAGAACAGTCTCTCTCATCTCTGCCATATTTGCTGTCTTCCTTATCTTTTAAGATGTGCTTTACCTCTTGCAAACCTGGAGCCTCAATTGTTTTCCCCTCATTTCCATGATACGGCTTTTTCTTCATATCAGTGAATGAGGTAGTTACGGTCCTGAAGACAGAATTGGGATCGCTGGCCTGAAGAGTGCCCAGATGGGCTGCAGCGCTCTTGACTGTTTCATTTTGGATGTCTAAACGCTGCACGTGGGGATTTTGATGTGAGCATTACAAGGACTAGAAGAGTTCTGTTCATCAGCCTGTCCACTCTGGCCCAGATAGAGTGTTACTGGTCAACAGTTCCATGGGAAGCCAGATTAAGGGTAAAAAAAAAAGTGGTACTTCAGGAAATCATGATGTTTTAATATTTTAGCCACCCACCCTTGTTTTTTACTTAGAGAGGTGTATTGGTGAAATTCAGTAACTAGGTGCTTGTGTTAGTAAGGTTTTCCAAAGAAACACAACCTTTGAGAGAGAGGGGGAAGGTGTTAGGAGAAATAAATGGCTAGTGTAATTATGGAAGCAGAGATGTACCGTACCAAGATCTGCCAGCTGAGAAATTGAGAAATCCAATAGCATAGCTCCCTCTAAATCTGAAATATCTTAGAATGGAGTGGGCACAGGTGGCATGTTTGGGGCTAATGATTTAAGTCCTGGTCCAAGTCCAAAGACTTGAGACGTAAAAATGTCCAAGTCTGAGGGCAGGAGGAATTGGATGACTCAGCTCAAAAACAGAGAGCAATTCACCCTTCTGGGACCTCAAATGATTGGGTGATGCTTGCCCATACTGGAGATGGTGGATCTTTCTGATTCAAATACTAATATATTCCAGAAATACCCTCACAGACTTGCTCAGAAATAATGTTTACCAGCTATGTAGGCATCCCTCAACTCAGTCAGCTTAACAAACAAAATTAGCCACTACAGTGGTTTCAGCGAAGTAAATGCTGTCTTGAATGGGTAAGTGGTTATGGAGGCACTCCAAGAATGACGGAAGGCTAAGCCATGGATTCTTCTTCTTTTTGAAGTTGTTAAAGAAGCAAGCTGTTACTTAGAAAGCCCTGCCCCAGGACTGACCTAGGCTGGAAATCGCAGCAAGACTCTTGGCATCTGAAGGGTCTGTGCAAGATTCCACCTTTAGCCGGCCCTCAACACCCCATCCAGTGAATATTAGATATAGAAATCCCACATGAAATAGGCAGAGAGGCAATACTTATAAAGAGCACCTCAGACTTCTTAGCACTGTGAATGACTACAGACAATAGGGAGAAGTCTGCAACATTACAAGGAGCATGAGGAATTGCTCTTTTTTATTTGTGTTGTTTATTTCAGTGACTTAAGCAGTAGATAAACCAAATATTCTGTTTTTCATTGTTTGTATGTTTGTTTGTTTGTTGGATTTTTAGAAATGGAGCAGAAAAGAGGGAAAATGTCCTGTCCTTTATTTCATTGCTAATTTTCCCCAACTTTCTTGCCTCAGTACAGGAAACCACTCAAGGAAGGCTTAGCAGCAGGCTAAGTCTGCCAGTCACATCTTTATTTTAATTTGGCAATAAACTAGTGTACAAACTGTGCTATAAAACATTGCTTCTAACAGCATCTCTCAGTCTGTCTTAAACACCTCACTAAACATGATGTGTTGGGAAACATTTAAAATGAGAGAAAACAAAGAGCAGATGTGACTGTAAGGAAAAGTACAGGAGAAAAGTATAAAAATATTGCCTCTACCTCAGCTTTGCTAGGCATGCTGGGTGCTGGGCTCTCGGCATCTGTTGGGGTTCACACAGCAAGAGTGATTTGCAAAGGGAGCGTGCACTGCTGTGAACCAACAGGATCGCTGCTCGGATGCAGGCTGCCGAGCAGCGCTGGAAGACTGCTTCCCGTTGCTGGCTGCCAGTCTGGCAAGGCCTTGTCCTTCCCCAGTAGCTGTGGAGAAGGGCCTGCTGCCCCTGATCATCAGTGGAGGGCTGCTGTTTTCCTCTTTACTTCCACTATCTCATTTTCTCCCTACCAATTTTATTTCAGGAGATGTTAAATTGTCTTGTGGTTTTTAAAGTATAATTACAATCAGATGACTGACGAGCTGTGCGGAGGGAGAACAAAACAGTACAGTTTGGTGGGTCAGCCTTTGTTTGCGGAAGTTGTAGAATATTCACAAACTTATGTTGTTTCACTTATCTTTAAGCTCTTCAAGACAGCAGCCAAATGATACCATGTAGGAAACCTGCTTCATTCCTGACCTTTTATAAATTGCTAAGAATCGCAGCTTATCAAAGAAATAAAAATTATTATATTCTGCATATTGGGTTCACCTTGAACATTTTGTTGCATACATGACTAAAGAGGTTTTGATAAAGATGTTCCTGTCCACAAATAATGGACACACTAGAGATTAATAGTTGGAATTATCTATGTAAATGAAGGCAGACTAATTGTATCAGTCAGCTTTTTGTTGTTGGAACAAACACTTGACACTGGAAACTGAAAGAAGGAGAGGTTTGTTTTGGTTCATGGCTACACACAGTTTAGTCTGTTTTGGACTGACTGCAAGGTGGAAGCATCATGCCGAAAGGGCAAAGAAGAAGAAAGCTACTCATGATATTTGAGGAGCAAAGAGCAAAGGAAGAGCCCAAGAGGAAGGGGACAAAAACCAGATATACTCCCCAAGGTCACATCCTCGTGACCCATACAGACACCCCCAGAACTGTGCTCTACTAATTTCCTAGCCATCTCAAGCCCAGCAATTTGGCAGTCAGAATTAACCATCACACTGACTTTGAATTGAAACCACATAAAAGATAAATAAATTAATCTGATGCTGGCAGAATAAAAAAAAGGGCGGGGGAGTGAAAGGGAAACAAAAAGAATCGAGATGTGTTATGGTACAGTTCCTTACAATGAATGTCTTCAGTATGTACTGAAAACATGTACTAGTAAAAATTTAAAATTTAAAGAAATAAAATTTCATCAGAATCATCAAAAAATTAACAAAACCAAACAAAACCACATATTGGTAGAAAATAAAAGGAACTGCCAGCATGTCTGACAGCCAATGATAGAATTTTGTTTACTTGGGCAACTTTTTAAAAAAGAATTGCTGTTAGTTTTCTTCTCTCTGTCTCTCTCGCTCATTCTCTCTCTCTCCAAGCCCTCAGATTTCATTTAAGGAGTTTGTGGACCTTTGTCTGTGCTTAAAATAGAAAAGAAAAAGCCTTTTTATTCCTTTTGAAATTTTTTTTTTCTTTTTCTGACTAGACCTTCACACAGGGGCCATGCTTATCATGCTCCTTGGAATTCCAGACATTCCTTGGAAATAATGACTATTTAACGAGGGGAGAGATAAATGTCACCATTGTCAAAATCTCAGTCTTCCTGGATTGTCACATTGAGAGACGATAGAGCAGGCTGGTAAGATTGTCAGCCCTCTACTTCATCAGGCCTTGCCCCTGGCTGTGGGATGGGCAGTCCGTCACTTAACTGTGTTGTACCTTCACTTGTAACCTGGAAGGAATGATACCTGAGACTTCCTAAAACTATTTGAGGGTACAGAGATAACGCATGTAAAACACAGAACACAGAGCTAGACCTAGAAAGCATTCCATCAGTGCTAACCAGCCTATCATCTAAAGACGTGTGGTGCGAGACTGGGGCTGGACACAAGCTGCCTTTGCCGGAGATGACCTCGGTCCAGTGTCCACGCAGTATGGGAGACCAGGCCCTGGAATCGCAGTGCCTTTCAGTTAATCACTAAGAGCTATCTCAGAGCTAGAATGAATGGAATGAGGCAGAACTGATGTGCCGTGCTTAGAAAATATTATTGATTACAATAACAAGCCATTAAATATTAAGGTATTACCTTCACAGTAATTCTGTTTGTTTTTGAATAGACCTAGCAGCTCCTTGATGTCAAAAGGTCAGACTGAGCTAGAAGACAAATGGATCTTTGAAAGTAACCCCCAGGCATGTTCAAATGATTTCTGCGTGGCACAAGCACTTAGGAAACTGTTATCTACTTAATACCATCATGGTTTCCCAGGGCACTGCGTTAAGTAAAAAGACACTCAGTTGTTTATACCAAGTATGTTGAGCATTACATACCATGCTGGTTTGGCAGGATTTTCATGTGCTTGAAATTTCCCAATGTCAAAGCCCATCAGTAATCTCATGAATATGTAAGTAATCTAAGTATCCAAGTACAAAACAGGCAATTAGAGTGGAAACCAGGTAGCTTGCTAAATGTCATCCCCAATCTTTGTTTATAAAACAAATTCTCAAGCTGAAATGCCATCATAGGCAAACAAGGAAGGCCTGCCTTTAACAGAGATACCATGTTTAAACAGGTTGTATCATTATTTTTCAGTTGCTATCTGGAACAGTTTGATCAACCTGCTCCTAATGATTTGAAAGAGATGAGCTACAAGAATAAGGAGAAATGAGTGTTTTTAAAAAATGATTAAGATTTGAACAGATATAGTTATTCTGTTGGGTAGTAGATGGGCTTTTAAATAAGAGGTACTGTGTATGTTTACGTGTGCAACTTTTTAGCCAGTTCTTGCTCTGTTCTAGTCTACCAACACCTGTCTCTAATAACCTTTAAGGCCCATATTCCATCTTACTATTTTCTGTAGACCTCCAGATCTGGGAGTACAGGGGGTGTCTTGAAATCAGAGTATTCCTCTGTCACACATTGACCTTTCCTTCCCAGCTAGCTCCAGCTCTGTTTGTCTAATCCTCCAGTCCTCAGAGTGTCAAGCGCAACTGTGGGGCATGTGACAGGCTTTGGTGACAGCTGAGGAATAGCCAGTGACAGATTCGATAAATCCAGCTGTAAGAGAGATTGATGGAGCCAGCAGCATGTCACCATTTCTACACGTTCTCCATCAGCAAAGCTCGAGTGCTTGGCCTTGGAGTTCGTCTTGTCTTTGACCTTGCTGACATTTGGATCCAGTCTGCATCAGCACTCCACAACTGTTGGTAGGATTATAACTACCCAGTCTGGTCCTGGGCTCTGTTTGTAGCTTTGCTACCCACTTCACTTTACCCATCCCACAGAGAGTCTTTTGCTGTTGACTGTAGGACAAAAACCACACTGTGCTTTGCTACTCTGCTTATTTGCTCAGACTGACCTGTTTTCCTGGAACACTCTTTCTCTGCATCCTCGAATTCAGAAATTTAATTTTCCTCCAAGGCCCACCTTTTTGAAAGTGAATTCTCATTTTTTTCTCTCTTAAATAGGCTACCACCACACTCTGAACCAGTACACACAATACTATCGATTATCTGTGATATTCCAATAAGATAACTTTTCAGTGAGAAACATGATTCAGGATGGGCGTGGTAGAGGTGTCTGGGATGGTGACTCGGTTTTCTCATTGCAGATGCTGTCTATCAGCCAGTCATGGTCAGCATGTTTCCTCTCTCAGTGAAGTTTTGTGGAACCCTGTTAGTTGCTGCAGGATTTGGCCTCCCTTTTGATTGAGTTCTGGCCCTGTCTTGTGCTGTAGATCCAGCATTTCAGAGCATACTTCTGAAGACCGTGTGTTTCTCTGGCCTGATTGCTCTTTCTTCCTCTTGAGTCTGGTAGGGAAAAAAAGAACTTGATATTTGCAGCGCCTCAGGCCTAGCATTAGAAATTTATTTGAAGTCCTTAAGGTACCATCTTTTTCTTGCTAAAAAGAATGCAGAAGCAGCAGTGAGAACTGGAGGGGCAGGAGGCAGATGAATGCTTTGTACCGAGGCCATCCCCAGGGCAGAATTAGGATGAGGCAAATAAACAGAACTGGCAGAGATTTTGTCAGCCTTTTCAGGAAGTGCAGTTTGCGGACCTTCCGCCTCCAAAATATTAAGGATGGAGAAGGACAATGGAGGAAACAGGCAACCTCGAAAAGAGTCAACAGTAGAAGGTGTTCCACTCGTGGAAGCTTGGCAAAGAGTTGTGTGGAGGAAACTCAGAAAGCCGCCCCCTGCCTGGGGAAGGCACCCTGGGAAGCTTTGTGGGGAACAGCATCTGATCCCACCCACCAAAGTCTCAAAATATTTTATTGCAACTTTTAACTTCAGTGCAGTTATCTTAGCGCCAATTTCTGTGGAATGGGTACCCTTCCACCAGTTTCCAAGTTGCTAAAGAAAGTTCACGATGTGAACCTGCCTAACAGTCTGAAAAGAAAAGATACCCTGATCTGATTGAGGAATATTGAAGAAATATTTTTTAGGGACGGTGACAACACAATGACATTGAATTTCTCTTCTACCAGGAGAGAGAGGCCCATCATCCAGGCATCTTTATGTGGAAAGAAGGTGGAAAATGATAGTATGATAGTATGTTAGTATGTTTTCAGACTCCCTTTCTTTTTCCATCTTAATCTGCCCTAGATTAGCAATCTAGAGTAAAGTCAATGGATATCATTCTTTCTCCTATCCAATCCGTTTGGTCCCCCTTTGGCATTTCTCTTTATTATTCCTTAACTGATGCCCATCAACCAACTTGCAGCTTCACAGGCTGCCTGAAGAGGGTACCATAGATGCCCGAACAGCTGGTCTTAAACCCACAGCAAAACTAACCCTTGGAATGGCATCCTTTACCACGAAGAGTATTTTTATCTGTACTCTTCTTATAGCAGACCAAGGCAGATGGCGAGAAAATAAGCCAACGTGAGAGGTTATTTTTTAAGGCCTCAGGAGAGGAGGGTGGGAGGAGAGAGAAGTGGCGACAGCCCCAGACCAGCAAAATGACAATGTGGAGGGTTAGACCCTGAGGCTGCTAATAGATCTTGAGCAGAGAGGAATATCAGGTCTGTGGTCATTAAGCTGTCTTTACTAAGGCAGCGTAGGGCATCTCAGGTAGCACAGAATGCTCTAGACAAGGAGGATTTTCTGTTTGCACTCTTAATCAGAATCTTTCTCCATTCCCTTAAAAACTCCTATTCCCTCTAGTCTTACCAAGTGCTGTTTCCTTCTCTTCTGGTCTTTCTCTTTCTTTCTCCCCTGGCTTGGCCTTGCTGCAGAGGGCTGCAGCTGCCCTCTCTGATGTGACAGATAGTAATGATAGTTCTCAGTTCTGGGTTCTGACAGTCAAAAAACCTTGGAGTTGGAAACAAAAGGGAGAGAAATAAATCTCTTTTTAGGTGCTGCCAGCACTGTGAATTTTATTAAAAGACACTGACTTCTTCTCCATGGAAAGCCTTCCACAGGCAGCTGAGATGAAGTCCTTTGGTAAAATGCTTTGATACCATTCCCTTCTTTGTGGAGGAGAACTTTGCAGTTAGAATCTGTAGGTTTGATTAACACGTTAATGTTAATGGCTGAGAGTTGTTGTTTTCTCCTTTTGTTGATCTAACACCAGGCTAGACAATTAACTCCTTAGTGAGAAAGTATTTGAAGGAGTGGGTTGGGTACATACTGATATTTATAAGCTTTATTTTAAGATACCAGCTTCTAGCTATGGATCCATGAGAGCAGAATGTATTCCTCTCATAAATTATTATTGTCCATTTTCCGGGATACCTGAGCTTCTTACTATTCAGGCGGAGATTTGCTTAGTGCAATATCAGTACGTTTTTCCTTTCCTACTCCTAGGTTCTAGTTATCTATAGATATGCTAGAAGGATGGGAAGAATGATATCTAAAAACTTTGCAGTCATAGTAAAGAGTAAAGGAGTATTCTTAGATATATTTGAGATATTTTATATCAGAAGAGATTTCCACTTGCATGGTCAGAAGGCTGTCCTGAAAAACTACTAAAAATAGATATAAAGATGTGTCCTGTATTTTGATGGTATCTGTTACTGTATCACAGGTCTGTGTAGATGAGGCCCATGGGAGTTGTAGTGGATAAGAGAAAGTTTGTAGCAAAGGTGACCTTTGAAGATTGGCCCAGAAGGAAAACAGGTGTTGAAGCAGCCTTTGACAGAATGGGTAGTGCTGGTTAAGTCACAGCAGAGGGACTGTGCACAGGTTAGAGTGGGAAGATGTGCAGGCCAGTTCAGTAAGACCAAGGCTAATTTTCTAGAGATGGAATTAAAGAGTATTTCACGAAGCTAAGTAAGAGAGACTTGGTTTATTGGGTTGCTTTGTATATCCACTGCTTGAGGGGCCTCTAGATGCCCACAAATAACAAAGCAGCCTTTTGAAGATGTAAACAAATACCATGGGACATACCTGATTTGTCCACAGGCTCTGAATCCATGCTTGGGGTATGAATTTAAAGAGTCAGAGAAACAATAAAGAACAGCGATGCTGGCACACAGCAGTCCTTCACAGAGATGAATTCTGTGTGGAAGTGGGGATGGCAGTCCCTCAGCTCAGCCATATGAGCCCTTGGAGTTTATGTATGACGCTTTCAGGAGCTACTCAAGTCTAGTCTGCATGTACAGAATTATTATTTCCAGGCATTTTGACTTCGTTACATTTGCATTAGTCTTTGTATATAAATATCAATGTTAACATCCATATGCATGTATGGATATGAGCACACTAGAGTGGTATGACCTCTGTTCCCACTAAGCTCACAAGAAGTACACCTCTGGGTTTTAAAAACAAATAGAACAAGTAGGGAGGCAGATCAGCAACTTGCTGCTGTTATAAGAGCCATTGTGTTAAAAACACAAGATGGTCAGGATGTGCGGGAAAATGAGAACCACAGCTTTTGAGTCGAAAAGGAGAGCTGTCCCTCCACTTTTATCTAAGTGCAAGGAGCTGTCTCCCCATCTCTCCTTGGAATTAGTAAAATATATCAAATATGAAGTAAGTACACCCAGGAAAACTTTCTTCCCCTGGCATGATGGATGTTAGCTTTCTGTCACTGTAACAAAATACCTGAGATAATCAATTTATAATCAGCTCATACATTTAAAGGTTTGTGTGATTGCGTGGACAGTTTGTTTGGTTGGTTTGAACCTGTGATGAGGCGGCACATCATGGTGGAAGAGTGTGAAGAGCAAATCTGCTCACCTCATGGCTTAAACGCACAAGAGAAAAAGAAGAAAGGGCCAAGCTCCCACAGTCATCTTCAGGGAGACATGCCTCCAATGTCCCAGGAACCACCCACAAGTCTTCTCTCAGTGGTTCCACACCCCCCACCACTCTGGGACTAAGCCTCTAATACACGGCACTTCGGTAACTTTCAAAGTCCAAACTATAGCAATTGCAAAGAAAAAGCTTTTAAAAAATCTTGAAAAGCCATAGATTCTTCTTGGCTGGATACTCAAATAACTGTACAGTCAGAGCCAATCACATTACTTGTTTTGGTAGCCAGAAGTCCACCCTTTGCAGATTTCAGGGTGTTTTGATTACAAGGACACAGTGCCACAGCAGGTTTTCTCAAGGGTCAGTGAGTACTTGAGATGAGTAGGTCCTTGGAAAGGCCTGGTGCGTGTACACCCTTGGCATGTCATTTGACCCCTTCTTTGAGTGTTGTGGCTGAGGAAAAAGGAGGAAGAGGACCAATCATGGTACTCAGTGCAGTGTGACTTAACACATGTTCCGTGTGGGAGTTAGCAAATGAGATGCTGGAATATGCAGGGTGGGAGGGTCACAAACCAGTCAGATAGCAGAAGGATGATGTTCCAAATGGTAGTTTTCAAATCGGAAGCTAAATGCCCTCGGGAACTAGAGTACCAAGAGCAACAATATTCTCTGGGTAGCCATCACAGGACACTTCCCGAGGCAGAAGTTCCTAGGATGACATGAGGATTACTACAGCAGGAATGACAAGAAACAGGAAGAACAGGTGGTTAAAAATACATATTTGGTGGGAATGGAGTATGTGGAGGATTAGTCCCTACCTGATGAAAGGTGACACTGTGTCGTAGACCAGGGAGAGTGCTGAAGCTGTGTAGCAGATGGATTTGAGATTGTGTCAGCTGTGTAGCCATCAGGAAAAGGGCCACATAACTTTGTATGTCACGAGGATAGTGTGTGGAAGCAATGACTTAATTCATGCAAGCCTCCCGGCTTACAGCAGTAGCTTAGTCAGTGAGGACTGTTATTCTATAATTCCGGTTCTTTCAGTTACTCTCACAAAGGCCAACATCGACCTCTCATTGCCTGCAGGATCGGTTCTGGTCTCCTTAACTTGACATTCAGACCTTTGCAGTGTGGCCCTCACAGATTCTTACGAACTTGTTTACTGAAGTCGGGTTCTTTCCTAGCTTGTCTCTGCCTGTCTCAACACCTTGGCCCCGGCTCTTCCCTTTTGTAAGTAAGGCCATGTTAGCCAATTTGAATCTCATCATTTGTTGAGGTCCCAGCTAGTTCACATCTGTGAAGCATCGCTGGTGGACTCCAGACTCCTCTGCATGCCTTTAACATTGGCTTCCTTGTGTGTTGCTCATGGATTTAGCGAGGTCCAGGATGGACTGTGGGCTCTTCCAGAGCTAAGTCTAGATTTTATGCTCAACAGTCCCCACAATATTCTGTTCCTGCTAAGTCGTGGGGCAGTCGGTTCTGCCTCTGGGCTGAACAGGGTGTGAATTCCAGTGCACTCTACTGCTTACATAGCATGTGGTTTTCAGCAATTCAGTTAATCCTTCTGAGCCTCAGTTTCCCCAACTATAAAATAGATTATTTAATATCCTCCATGCAGAATTCGCATGAGGAGTAGAGATGATACATTTGGCGTACCCACCTGGCACACTCACCTGCCGGAGCCCAATAAATAGTAGATATATTTTCACTGCTGATTTAAAGAACCGATGTTTGTGGACTTGATGTACCACAGGCCATGGTGCTATTAATTTCTTTTCTCTACAGCTCTACAGCTCTGCCGAATTTGGGAGAAGGTGGCAGCTTATCCAGGAAGGGGTGGTACCGAACAGGTTCTACTGGTAAGTCTCACTTTTCCTTCTGGCGTAACAGGATATGCCTTAGTAAATGAGCATGGAAGTCTCTACCTCCTGGATGGCAGAATGTAGTAATCACTTTCAGGAAATGGATTGTGTCAGATTTCTCGCTTTTCCTGCAATCACTGAGAATAGTGAGCAGCAACAGTTGCGTGAGTGTTGCTTTGCTAGGTTTTGATGAATATTTGCAGCAGATTGTTTTTTAAATAATGATTTTTAATATTAAAATGTTAAATACATATATATTGGATACTCATATAAAGGTTTTCGTAGAAGTCAGTAGGTTTTATTTAGTCTAAATGTAGATCTTCCTCCAGTTCCTGATTCCAGATCGTCTGCCTCTTTCCCTTATGTGGAACTCATCCTGGAGTCCTAGTTTCTTACATAGCCTGCCAAAACTATTCTATAAATTTTCAAATATATATACACATAAGGTTTTGCTTTACTCAGGCTACTATAACAAAATGCTGCCGACTGGTTACTTACAATGGATACATATTTGCACAGTCTGGGAAGCTAGGAAGCCAGCAGATGTGGCTCCTGGTGAGGGCCTCTTTCCCGGCTTGCAGATGGCTGCCTTGTAGTGTGTCCTGCCACGCTGGAGAGGGAAAGTTCTGGTTTCTCTTCCTAGTCTCATACATGGTGAGCTGACTTTCATTACCTCATCTCAATCTAATTACATCGCTAAAGGCCTACTTCTAGTAACCATCAGAAGGTTAGCAGTAGATCTTCCCCTATCGTACTGAGGCATCTTCAGTGAAAGGGTTTGGCTGTGGAGAAGCTCATTCACCTCTACCTAGCTGTTGCTCTCCGAGGGACGCTCTGAGCCTGTCTCTCAAAGTCACATGACCTCTCCTGGGTCCGGGAATCCACCTCTGTCTCTTCCTCAGTTTCCCTTCTCCAGTCAGCATTTTTTCTCCCTCTCTTATTCATTTCATTTCTTATTCCTGAAACATCTTCATCTCCGTGTTTTATCTAAAAATTATAAAGTTGGATTTTAGAAAACTCCTATTTTCATTTTCTGTGCTATGTGTGCATTAAAAGGCCTTAGAAAATAAGTAAATGAAGGACTGAAGCACATGAATGGTGCTGCATCTGGTTTATTCTAGAAACGGAGTTGATGCTTTGCTGATGAGGAAGCGATAAGGGACTGATCCCCTCTTGTCTGGCTTCCAGCTGACCACAGATATCTGCACATGGTACCCAACATCCAGGGTGGACAGTAGCAATTCAGAGGACTGGGCAGAAGTTTGTTCCTGCCACTAGAAACAAAGGAAAGAATTGACTAAAAGGACAGACAAGGGGAAAGAGTCAGGCCGAGGCTATTTCCCATACCAGGGACACATGATGCGCAGGCTTTCTACCTCACTGAAGGTCTCACTTAGGCCTGTTGCTGTCCTGAGGTGGACAGCCATCCCCGCCGTCGCCAGCACTAATCACCCTCCTTCTTAGCTATTCCTTGAAGAAGAATCTTCTATCAGAAAGCTTGATTAGCAAAGGCCTGTTAACCAAGTGTCAAAATTACCACCTTTGTAAAACAAGTACATATTATTGTGCATAAAGTCTAATTAATCCGTTATCTAAAATAAGACTTTCTCTCTTTTCCTTTGGGAACAGACAGGCGCATCTTTCCCAATTAAGCCTTACCACTGTGAAGAGTACTATTCAGACTTAAGCTATTTCATCCTCATAACAACCTTCACAAGGAAACCCTTTAATAATATCATTGACAAACAAGAAATCTATGGCACAGAGAAGTTGAGTAATTTGGCCATGATCACACAGCTAGAAAGTGCAAAAGCCAGAATTTAGGTGCAGCTTGCCTGTCTCCTGTTAATGTGATCTATTAAATCAGTGGACATTACTGTGCCAGACTCTTGGCCTTTCTTTCGTGGGACAGAGCTGGGAGTCCTGGAAACTCAGGCAGTCCACTTAGGCAGATGAGTGGTACAAACTCAAAGCTCACTTGGTCACAGGGCCTGCCTGCGTATCTATCCCACTAGGCTTGCAAATGGCCCCCATAAATTCTTTAAGCTTGCTGGGCTTTTCCAGAGAAGCCATAAAACCTTGTAAATTGCACAGTGCCATGGTTATTGATTTAAAAAAAAAAAAGCCCTCTTGGTCTCTGCCCTCATGGTCTGTGCTTTCTAGATCAAAGCTACTTCTTGAGACTAAAAGAAAAGTTGTCATTCAAAGTAGTATACATTACACTCACTCCTGGAAACCAGTTGCTTAAAATTATACAGGAACTGTGAGACTTTAGAATTTTTCAGCAGCTTTAATTAAAAGAAGCTCCCTTTAATCATGTCTGTCTGGATCCTGGCTGTGGAGGTGTGGAGGGGTGAGAGGGACTTCTCCAGTTGAATCATTAAGTGGCCATGAGTAATAGCATAGCATTTTCCACAGAGAAAATGAGGATGCAGTCATATCTCTTCCATATCACCTAGCACACTTCAGAATTATCTCTCTCTTGGGTGGCAGTAGTCGTGCCGACCATGGAAGCAATCAATGGTAATTGCAAAATAATTATGGGATGTAACAGCTTATTCTTACCTTACCACAGTGATGGCTATTAAAACTACCATGACTGCCATGACTATTTATATACAAATGATCTTCCAAAGAGTTCAGAATACTTCCAGAACTGACATAGGTGCCGTAAGAATTTATCTCGGCACACTATTACCATTGATGGAACGTTGTCCTTTTTCTCTGACCATTGTGGGTGATTTCCCATTCCACGTCTTTGGCAACTAGTCCCATTTCTAAGCATTTTTTGTGTGCCAAGCTTGGTGCTAAGTGTTTCGCATACATTATTTAAAGCACTCCTCAGATCAATGATGGAAAACAGTTTCTTGTACCTAAGAACTGTGTTGAGTGTCCACTGACTAACTGTAGTGATATTGTAAGTAAGAGCTGACTTTATATCTCCCCATGTTAATTACATTCTCATGTTGGCTTCCCTCATTTTGTGGTGGTAACGGACACTTCCAGCTTTAAACTTCAGTCTCACAGCTTAGAAGTTCCATCATCCAGCCTGACACTGCCCTATATTTCCAGGGATTGAAACTGAAGGCACTGGCTTGCATTAAGAACGTAGAATGTGACACACTACTCATGGAAGCCAGATGCATATCTACCTGGGGCCTGAAGTAGGAAGTGGCTTAGAGACCTACTCAAACTGCATGATTCAAGATCAAGGGAGATGTGACTCCTAAAAGGGAAAAAACATTTAAAAGATTGTGCTGTAGCAAAATAGGATGGACACTCACTAGAGGAACAATACGTATGGAAGTTCCGAGTGTCATCCAGATAAAGTTTCACAAGGAGATTCTTACTTGTTTAGTGACTGTAATGGCGCAAGCACACTATCAGTCATGACATTTGATCTTTACAAAACTTTATGTGGTAGGGATTGTTACTCTCATTTTGATGAAAAAGAAATATTATGTAGTTTGTCCAACATAGTACAGGTAATATGTAACAGCCAGATTTTGAAACTTAGTCTGTCTGGTTTCATGTTCCTTGCCAACACACGTAAAGATCAATCCAAAATTCCAGATTATTTCCCACCTTCTTTTATGAGGGGAGAGGCACTCTGGGAGACAGAGGCAAGAGGACCATAAGTTTGAGCCCAGCCCGAACAACTTAACAAAACCTTGTCTCAAAACAAAAAATAAAACAGGGCTGAAGATGTAGCTCAGTGTATGTCCTTGGGTCAAATCCCAAGTAACTTCAGCCTTCCCCCACACAGACACAAGACGGGAGGTAAAAATACCTGTTTGAATTCCAAAATGTTATATTATTTTCTTTGATTTAATAATTTAGTAGGTAAAACCCAAGGTGTTTCATTTGACATTGAAGAAGAACATAGAGTTGGAGAGTCAGTATACCTGAATGCTTTGAATAAGTGAAGCTTCTATCAGAAGCCTAATTGTCTACTAGAGGTTGAAGAATGTGGTTTGTTGGAATCTGATTTGTTTAGGATAAAACAATGAAAAATATTTCTCATTGTTAACTATTCAAAAATCTAAGTTTGCAAAAGACAAGGGAAGTTTAGAGGTATTTTACTTAATTAAAAATAGGTTCTGACTTACCTTATTATGTTGCTCTAACATACATGGGGCTGGCAAGGACAGCTGAATGGTGGTTACATGTTTTCTGTGACACACTCACACATGGATAATTAAAAGTTGTTTCAACACTGAACCTTTGTTATTTTGGAATACCAGACTTGTTTCAGTGATATTTTCCAACCGGCATATGACAGCTGTATGCATAGTAGAGAGATAGATAAATGCTTTTAACTCCGTACTCAGTGTGTTTGAACATGTGTATACATTCTCGTTGTGCCCCATAGTTCAATGTCAGTTACTGCGAATGATTTGCCATTCTGTATCTTTGCAGCAAACCCCATTTCATGAGCATTTACTGTGTGCCAAGCATAATACTGCATATTTTTCATGCATTATTTAAATCAGTCCTCAGGTCAATAATGAGAAATAGATTTTGGGAAAATGATTTGCTAAAAATCATTTTGGTAAAATGTATGATAGAAGAGTGCAACTTGATTTTAAAAAAAATAATTAGATTACTGGGGCATGAGTTTAGACTTCAGAAGGTCTAACTTTATCATACTGCACTAGATCCAGGGGCTTCTTCAATTCATCAGGTCCTCATCTCTCCAGCCCCTTCTATGTTAACTTCACTTGCAGGCAGACTTTGTAGTGGCCTCTGACAACTCACATCTTTTCACAAAAAAGAAAATATTTTCTTGCTTGTTCCAGCAAAACTCCTGGAATTAAATCTATGGGCCTGATTAGGTATCACGAGGTATCACCCCCCATAGAGAGACCTGGGGTAGAATCAACTTCGGTAGCTCACATGAACAGGGAATGAGGAACAATGATGCTCCAGGAAAGACTTGGCTGATTTGACTAAGAAAGTAGAAGAGTTAATGGGAAGGCATTAACAAGGAGTACTCTTTATTCATAGATGTTTTAGTCCTTGGTTCAGATGGGACATAAATAATAAGAGAGTAAATGGATGAACAAAATCCCATAGAGTTTAGATAGTTTTGCCTTGGGTCACACATTCACAGGAATGATGACAGAATTTAAACCTATGTGTGTCTGACTAGAGCTGTTACCCCTCATACCCGATGCTGAAATTCTATCTCCAGGGCACCTTCATGACATCCACCATTCTATGGATCAGTGAAGCTTGGCTTAAGCTTTCTTTTTACTTCCTACATTCACAGATGTCCTGTGTATCTGGCTTAATGTCTTGTGTTAGTCAGCTTTCTATTGATGTGACAAAACACTGGAGAAAATCAATTTAAAGGGGAAAAGATTTGCTTTGTTTCATGGTTTCAGAGGTGTCAGTCCATGGTCAACTCGATTCATTGTTTGTGGGCCTGTGGTGGCAAAGGAAAACTGCTTACCTCATGGCAGATTCCAGGTGGGGTGGGGGGTGAGGAGGGAAGAGAGAGGGAATTGTGTCAGGGACATGGTGTACATTTATAGGGCAACGCCTCCCAATGTTTCCACCACCTCCTAACAATGGCATCAAGAGTCATTAATGCATTAATACACTGACGATGGAGCCCTCAAGATGCAGTCGTTTTCCCAAAGCCCATCTCTGGACACTGCTGCACTGAGACCACCCTTCCACACATGAGCCTTTGGGGGATATTGCAGATCCAAACAGAGTATGTCTGTACCTGGGATTCTCTCCTATAGTCTCATACATTGAGTCTACAAGAAAGAAGTAGCCACATACCTATGGCCAGAAAACACCCTGGAATACAAAATAGTTTCTCTCTGATTCTGACTTACCTCTAAAATTCATTCTTGAGTTCATGTTGAATATTAATGCTGAGCTAAATTTCACCCCTGCAGTTGCCTGATGGTTAGTTTGCTGTACAGATATTAGGTAACCCCAGCCTGTCCTCTTCCGTATTGTGATGCACTGACCATTCACTGTGTCACTGAACATTGTCACTGTCCACCAAAGAATGGTAGTGTAGGATAGCTGTAACTCTTTTCCCTTTTCTCAAGTGGATTTAGTGGATTAAGTTTTTTGTTTTGTTTTGTTTTTGTTTTTGTTTGGTGCTGGGGATCAAACTCAGGGCCTTGTACTTGGTAGGCAAGCACTCTAACCACGGAGCTAAATCCCTAACCCCTTTAGTGGATTAAGTAACAAGAGGCTAGGCTCTGAATTTGTCTTTTCTGAGGTCCTGAAAACTGGAAATAGGATGGAATCTAATGATGTTACAGTAACAAAAGTCCACCAAAATTACTAGGTATCTTGGCAATATATTAGGGTGGCTGATTTATTCAAGAATCTCTGCCTCATCCTTCATGCAAAGCTGTGAAGCAGGTCTTTGCAAAGAATTTCTAAGTGGACACCATCATTCACTTCCAGTTTTATTTTAAGGTGGAAGTAGAGTATCTTACCATTCAGAAACACCTGGCTTTTAAAAAATTAGATCTCCATATTTCTGTATTTCCAGGCTCCCAGCCAGCACTTCAGGCTCATACTCAACTCAGACTCTTTGATTTTCTTAACTTCTGGATTCCCATGTCTCATCAGGTCCCCCTTAATGACACTAAGCTTGCCACTTCCTCTTCCATTCTCAGTATTACACTGGTTCAGCACCACTCCAGCAATGACATAGAGAAAAAGCCTCTCCACTCGTCTCTATACCAGCCTGAGGAACTTTGTGTCTCCTTAGCTAAGAGTTGGCCCCATTCCTCAGTACTTAGGAATGTCATACTAAATGGTAAGTGCTGAATAGGTTCTTGCCTCCCTCGGCTTGAAAGTAGTTTTTCTGGCCTACTACTCACCCCAGTTCCATGTGCTGAATTCCAGAAGGCCAGGTAAGTAATTCTATACAGTAATTAGTGTCTTGACCTATTATGCTTCTTATATTTATGGTTTATACAAGTTCCTACTGGGGCATAAACTATCTTCATTCATTTTAGTGATGATTAATTTGTAGCACCGAATGTGTGGTAGAATGGTTTTAGTCTTTGCATACAAAGATGATGTGTGGATAACACTGTCGTTATTTAATTATATTGTTGGACTTTATTTGCCTCATATGGATGCCTAGCTCAGGATGCTTACTTTGGAGCTTAATTTGGTTCTTTCAGTTTTTCTGATCAAGAGTAATCTCCCTATTCTGAATTTTATTGTAATTTTAGTCACAAACACAGTGTAATATGTCATAACACACATTGTTCTTGGGGGGCCTACATGTGGGACTTCTAGGAAGTGCCTAATTTTATAGCCAGCATATCCAAGTTCAAGTCTCAGCTTCACTACTGAATAACTGAGTAACCCAAAGAAAGATGATGTCACTTACCTGAGCTTCAATTTGCTTCTAAGGTCTAATATTGAGAACTAAAACAGTACAGTATCATGATTATCAGTAAATAGTTTAACATTTAGTATGCACTCCACCTGTATCTATTTTCTTCATTCTTTCCTGGTCCCACTAATGATAAGTTCCTTAAGAGTGAAGACCGCTTTTCACGGGTTTCCATCTGCCTTGCGTACCACAGGAATGGCAGCGGCAGAAACACGCACATCCCAGCACACCACGCACACGGTACTGATGTTTATCAGACACCCACAAACGTCCGAATGCCCGTACTTAGACCTGTGGACGCATTCAGATTAAAACACATCTCGAGTGGGCCATCTGTGTTCCATCGGGCAGCCGTCGTGGGTGACCTTGTCTTTCCTTCTATCATATCAAGGCTGGAATTCAAAGACACTGAAGTGTACCGTATAGTGGAGGGAGGAAAATGTTAGACCACAGCAGGCACACCTTTTCTGTTTACCAGGCTACTTACTGACTCAGCAGGCTGCCCTAAGGAGCAAGGAGATCAGTGTCAGCAGGGTAAGTCAAGGAAAGATGGAATGTCTGCTTCCTGGCTGCTCTCACAGGGAGTCTGCCCTAGACGGCTGGCACCCCAGATCCTTCACCTGTTTCAGCATCTGGGATTATCAAGAAAGACTTGAAACCTCCTTTTCGTTGGACTTTGGATTTCATTCTTCTTTGTTACACTTTTTCCCCATCTTCCAGACAGTTTCTCCTGGGTTTGAGTCCCTCCATTCTGAGCTAAACTGGAGTAAGGAGTGGGGCGGGGGGGAGTGGTGGGAAACCCTTCCCCAGATCCATCCCAGGGACTGTGCTGGGCATTTCTAGTGGCTGCACCTGCAGGGCGCATTTTCATTCTCCTTGAGAGCCTGGTGTTTTATGTGTTTTCCTGTTAATGATCTCCACATGAGTACTGCTCCCCAACCCGCTTGCACCTGCCTCCACTTCTTAATCTTTTCCGTGATTAGCACGGTGTCCCTACAGATTAAGCCGACTGTGCCCGCTGCAGTGGGAGCCCATTGTCTATCATGCGGCTTCCTCCACTAATGGCTACCATGGATTCCTGTCCCTCTTATCTTGATTCTCCGTCCCTATGAGCTGCAGCTCCTCTAACAACAAGATTCGGTACTTCTTCAGATTTCCACTAAGATACTTGTGATGGCAGAATGCAAGAATCGCCATGAGTAAGAGTGAAGTTATAATTAGGGCTCCCTGATTTGTAATTATATTCGCAGAAATGGACTAAGTGATAGGAATCATACCTCACTTAGCTTTCAAGTTCAAGGGCATCTGGGTTTTAACATGTTTTTGTTTTTGTATGTGGTTACCTTTCCTCATTCAGTCATGGACCATCTTTGAGTGTTGCCTTTTAGTCAATGAGAGGTGGCAGTTAGCATTTAAAAATGAAAGCCCCAGGAGTCAGGTGTGGTAGTGCCTGACCGTAATACTAGCATTCTGGGAGGCTGAGGCAGGAGTATCACGAGTTCAAGCCTCATCTGGGCAACTTGGTGAACTTAATAAGACCCTGTCTCAACATAAAAAAATTGGAAAAGGGCTGAGTACATAGCTCAGTGTGGAGGCCCTGGTTTCAATTCTCAAAAAACAAACAAACAAAAAAAAAATGGTGGGAAGAGCCCTGGAATCAGAATGGCTTTGTTAGAATCCTGTTTGTGTTTGTTTGTTTAGTTTTGTTTTTGTTGGTTGTTGTTTTACAGTCCTGAGACATGAACCCAGGGATTTACACTGAAGTATATTTCCAATCTTTTAAAATGTGGTTTAACTAGATTTTGAGACAGGGCCTCCCCGAGTCACTAATTTGCTCAGGCTGGGCTTGAACTTGGGAACATCCTGCCTCAGCCTCCTGTAATGCTGGAATTACAGGCATGCACCACCACATCTGACTAGAATCCTATTCTTAAAGGTTGTGTTGTGAAGCTACTTAATTACCTTCCCTAAGCCTTGCAGTCTTCGTCAGTGAAATGTTCATCATAAGAGCATCTTCCACATATACTTTTCAGAGTTAAAAATCAGATAATTCAAATTAAACACATATAATACATGATGAATATATGTTAACTACTAGAAAAGAGAGAAAAAGCAGAGCGTCGATATTAGTGTTTCTGAATTGTGATGTCTCATTTTGCTACAAATTAATAATTTACATTTTCAAGAGGAGTTTCTAGTGTGTACATAGAGTTTATTTCTTGATTCCCCCACATCAGGAGCAATGGAGAGAAACTGATCTTCCCGTTTTATTTGTATATTCTCAATCTTATGTTTTCCAGTTCACTTAATTAACATCACTTATTTTAAAACCTTAATCCTGGCTGCAGAGATAACAGAGAACACAGCTCCTGCCCTCCACGGGCTGCGGCTGCTTGGGTTAGACCTCAGAGGGAGACCCTGCAGAAGCAGATTGAGGATCGCAGCCCTCATAGCTACTGCTCTGTGCATCTGCGGCCAAGCAGCCATGGCATCTGCAGCTACAAGGTTGGGAGTCTGGAAGAAAAACTGGGCACAGAACCGGGGAGGGAAGAGCAAGGATCGAGTGGGCACTACCAGCACTGCTAGTCAAAACGACCTTCTAAAGGACACAATGCCTCTTCCTCTGCCGTCAGACCTCACGCGTGAGCCCTGTTGTCTGTCACTTCTCACTGAAAACCGAGCAGACTCTAGGAACAGTCCAGCTTCGCCAACTTGGACCAGCACAAGAGCACTGTCCCATGTCTCATAAAACTTGTCACCTTTGCAAATCTTTTAAAACTACATGTAACTTCCAAATAACAACAAAAACAAAATTATATTTCAACCTAAAATAATGGAATTTTCCCATCTTCCAGTATAAGACATAATACACACCCTCCCTCAAAGATTAGAATGTTTCCCCAAGTCACATTATCTGTTTTGAGGTGATAGTCCTCTTCTGTTTGAATCCTTCTTTCCCTGTGTATATCCTGAAATGAAATGCTGAGATGGAGGATAAACAGCTGTTTACATAGCTTATGCTTAAACACAGGCGAATGGCAAGGAGAAAAAAGAAGGGAAAAGATACACACACACACACACACAAATGAGAGGAAACTGAGTAAAGAACTAGCCTACAAAAGCACCTGGCACATGCCAGATGTCATCAAATATAAAATGTAATCAGGGGCTGGGAATTTAACTCAAGTGGTAGAATGCTTGCCTAGCAAGCACAAAGCCCTGAGTTCAATCCCCAGCATTGTCCCCGAATAATGTCACCATAAGAAAATGCATCCCTGTTTTATGTATCACTCAAAAATGTTGCCAATTTAACATCGTAGGGATTGTAAGATATCTACAGATTTAAAACGTGTTAAATGTGAAAGAAAAGAAGGTATCTTGGAATTGTTGAAATAGGTGTCAAAATATTTGTTTAACAGGTATAAAATGAGGAAGGAATGTTGGGCATGAGGTACTGATAGATATTAATTTTCAAATCAAAGGTTCGATAGGTAGTCTTAGCAGATAGCAATTAAGATGGAGAATAATCAATTCAAAGCAGAAGGGTAGAGAAACCCAAAACCTGCGTAGTGGCCTCTTTGGACTGGGAAGCAAAAAATTCAGAGCAGATAGAGGAAAATGCTACAGCCAACTATCAGAGCAGTGACTTCCCACAGGTGACCATCCCTTGAATATTTAAGCATCAGAATCCCAGGATTCAAAGAAAACCTAGAAGCCATTCCACAGGACCTCTCTGTGTGGCAGGAATCTCTTCTAAAAGTGCTAGAGAAATTTCTGAAAAGAGCCTTTTGGAGTAAGAGTAGAAGTTTGTCTATCAGGATCCATCTTCCTCAAAAGAGCCTAGCTAGAGGAAATGGACCTGTCCCACAGTTTTTTATCGTTGGTGCTAGCACTTAAAACATCGACTCCTCGAAACAGAATGATTTCATAATTCAGACAGAACTGTCGAGGTTTGCACAGGCATGGCAAGATGCGCCCCAGGGTGTGGATAGAACCTGCATTTAGGAAATTTATGGTAAAGGGTTTTACATGAGTGCCCGAAGTTTAAGGGAGATAAATCCCGGAAGACAAATACTACCAATAATTGAATTACAAAGCCATATCATGTGCTGAACAGAGCAACTTTATGACTCTATTGTGACAAGATGAAATTTGTTAGAATATTTATGTGCCTGCGATATTTTCTCCATCACTATCCTAGAGAAAAGACCAACCCTTCCATCTGCTCCCTGTGAGCAGTTAGACTTCAGAGTGGTTCAGCAGCCGAGGAAATCGAGCTGCCTCAGAGGAGTCAGGAAGCTGAGCAGGCACAGCAGACAGCAGCACCAGGAACAAGCACCCCTTGAACTGCCCATTATGAAAGCTCCTGGGCCCAACCTGTGTCTTCGGTCCCCTGAAGCGGGGCCCTTCTGTATCAACCCGGGAAATCCTGAAGTGAACACCTCCACTATAGTGCCGCATGTCAGCATCCCTTTCTACTTCTGAACAATTTGAAGAACATCCCATAATGGAAGGCACTGTTCCAACTTTTATTACTCTTTTGAAAAGTAATGTAACTTTATTTTTCTGCTTGTTGAAATGTGACTCGTAAGTTTATAAAAGCTGGTGTGTGCTTGTTTTACGTGATGAAAGGGCACTACGAACAATCCATTGCATATGACGACCTTGGTTTTGTAAAGGATTGACTGCTTTCCTGTTCATGGTAGCTCAGTTACAAGTCTCTATACACGTATGAGATTTGGGTGTGGGTTTTCCTCTCCTCGCTTTTTATTTTTAACTAATTTTAGAGTTAAAGCACAACTATTAGTAGGAGATGCCCACACACTCTTTACCCGGCTTCACGTAACACTAATACCCTACAAAAGCGTGAGGCGGTGGCCGCCACTGAAGAAGTCACACTGGTAGAATAATATAAGCTCAATCAGAGACCTTGTTTTAGTTTCCCTCAGGTTTTCTAATTTCCTTGCTTTCTCATCTTGGATCTAATCCAGAATCTCACCTTGCGTCTACTGTATTTGTTGTGATAATTTAGTCTCCTCAAATCCGTGATAGTTTGTCAGGCCTTTCTTGTCTCTCGTGACCTGAATCACTTGGAAGGACACCAGTATGGTATTTTCTAGAATGTCCCTCAAGGTGGGTTGCTGTGATATTTTCCCGTGATCACAGGGTTATAGATTACTGCACAGGGTGTCACAAAAATGATATGTCCTTCTTGTCACATCATGTCAAGGAGTACAAAAAGCCAATGTGTTATTACCGAAGTTGGTAACTTTGATCAGTTGCTGAAGGTGGTTATTTGCCAAGTCTCTCCACTACAAACTTATATTTTTCTTGTTCTCTTCTGTAATTGTTAAGCAAGTTAAACCATATCTGGCCCACACTTAAGGGAAGGGGAATTAAGCTTCAACTTCTGGGAAGCGATTTAAACATTGTGTGAATGTATGTTAAAATGCCTACCGTGATTAATAAATATTTTGGAAGAGATACTTGTGGCTATTCAATTTCCTTGCTAACTTTAGAATTCATTATCTGATCCAAAAAGCATCAAGTGTGACTATGGTATGATGTTATTATGAAGATTTTCTTTATTTTAACCATTTCTTCTATGAATTCTAGTTGGAATTCTTCAGTAAGGCATACTTGGTCCTTCTGGACCATCTACTTATTTACGCCATGGTCTCATGGCTCACCTAATGCTGTGATCAGCAAGGATGGTGGAGAAAGCCTCATTCTGACTCATTTTGCTGTTTCTTTGCTGGTGTTCTTCCTTGTGTCCAATATCTCCCAGTGCCGGCTCTGAACCTGTGGTCAAATGAGTCCCGTGAATGTGTCACCTGTCAATTATAGACAAACTGAAATTTTGGGGGTTGACCTGGAATAGAGATTTCAGAAGAAAATGTCGTCTTGTGACTGATCTGCTTGGTTGACCTCGGAACTGTGGGATTCGCCAGTAGTTCTGGTCTCTTCCAGTTTTTCCATTTGGCACCTCTCACATCTTCACCGAAAAGATATGGGAGGCCTCTGTCTCTGTCTCTCTCCCTCTCTGCACCCCCTGCCTCTGTCCTAGCCCAGGAAAAAGGGAAGGCTGGCTGCTCTTCCTGCCCCAAGAGGAGAGCCAACCCTCTATGAAGGATGGATGGTGAACTCTATTGTTGAACTAACTGTTCTTTTACTTTCCAACACAAAAAATGTAGGTTCCAAATTAACCAATTACAGAACATGTCAGAGTACTTATAGAAGGCTGGTAAATATCCTGAACATAGTAAGCATTCTTGTAAATGAAAACTTTAATAAAAATGTTTCAGTAATGAACAAGAGCATGCGAAAGAAACTCAGAAAAAATAACAATTATCATAAAACATTTACTCTCACAAATGAGAAAATTGAAACGAAAAGAGCATGCTGTTTATTAATCTATTAGATGGATAGAAGTTTTAAGAGAATACTCTATAGCCTTATTGAGAGCACAGGAAGTAGACAGTCTGATGAATATTCCTGGCAGTGTAATTTGTTTGATTTTTGTTGTTTTGTTTTGGAGACAGAGTCTGGCTACTTAGCCAGACTGGTTTTGAACTCAGGGCTCAAATGATCCTTGCCCTCAGCCTCCTGAGTAGCTGAGCATACAGGTGTGGACCACAACACCTGGTTTACTAAGAGTATAATTTGTACAAACTTCCTAGAGGACAGTTACACAAAATATATCTAGAGTCATAAATAAATGCCCATTCTTTATGAGCCACTATTCCCTCATCTAATGATACTTGCTACTGAAAAACCAAAGAGATCGGAGACATGCAGACATTTATGTACAAAGACAATATGTACAGTATCATCTATAAAAGTAAAAAATGACACATTAACAATTCTCTTTGGCCAGAAACTTAAGTAAATTATAAACTGTTGCACATCTGGCAAAAGAGTGCATTCTACTATTATTTCATGGCATGCTCTATTAATAATATGATGCAAAAGTTGTATAAAAGAGAAAGTAATGCTTACGCAAACAGAAAACGTACTAAAAGACAGGAACAGAATGTTACACATAATTATTTCCAAATGGAGGAAATGTGCAAATGTTTTATTTTTCTTTTTATAGTTTGGCGTACTTCTATTGTACATGAACATGTGCTATTTTTATAGTTAGATTTTCGAAAACAGTGGTATACAGATAAATGATACCAATCATACTGATGCAGTAAGCCTGTTTCCAAATGGGGGAAGTGGCTTGGGATTGGTGAGAGGCCAACAGCAGGAAGTCAGCGCAAGGGCCCTAGAATAACACCTCTCCTCCGCCTTCTCTCCTTGTCATCCCTGTCTTGTGTCCGACCACTCACCTGTCCTCTCTTCCCGTGTCCCTTTCTACTCCCTCTTCTCTCTTCTCATCTCTTTTCTTCCTCTCACAATGAGACACGGAAGTGCAGTTTTAGGAATTCACATTCACTGTGGAATACTGAATATAAAAAGCAAACCAAAAAAGTTATACAGGGCAGGTTTTGTTTGTTTGTTTGTTTTCCATTATCACACCAGCTTCCTTGGCTAAGCAGTTAGTGTGGGTTCAAAAACAAATCAGCAGGGCCTTTAAAATCTCTTCACGGAAGAGTATCCCAGTCTTTACCCAGTGCCAGATCCTTCACATCTGTGCTCAGAACTCAGAAATCCTTCATAAATATAAAAGCACTAAGAAGCACAGCTGGACATGCCAGGAATGAGAAACCTGATTTGCTCCTCGTCTGCCCCATTTCTACTCATACTCTCCTCCTGGCTTTTCTGAAAGTCTCTCTTCTCCTGCTCAGTTGAGGGGCTTGTGGGCAATCAGCTCTTGGGGTATTGTTCCAGAAGTGTCAATGCCTGGTAAGAAAGGAGGAGAATTTTTTTTTTTTGTCACAATAGGTTGCCAAAGTGGGAGGGAGTGACACAATGATGATAAATCAGGCACCTGGCCCTCCAGGTGGAGAGGGACACTGTGTTTCTGAGCAGGGTCAGAAGTTATTAGCTGTTAACCACAGAGAAGCTCTCTTTATGTATAGAAATCTTACAATACGAAAAGCTAAACTGGAAATTAACATGCACTCAAGTTTTTACCTCTAGGACATGGAATCCCCCATGTATGGCTAGGACTGTGCCATCCTAAACTCCAGCACGCATTGCTTGTGTGGGATGGTGATGTGGCTCAGGTTCTTCTATTATTTCTCTTTATCATTTAGTGCAAGATACATGCATCACCTTGTAAGTTAACACTGTCTTTCCTGAGACACTAGGGGTAAAAAGAAAAGAGAAATGTTTTCTTTCTCATTTTTTCCCTTCCCTTCCCTTTCCTTCCCTCTCCCCTCCCCTCCCACCCTCCCCTCCACCTCTCTTCCTTTCCGTTCCTTCCTCTTTTCTTTCAGAAGCATCACTGGAAGAAGTGAAGGGGCTGGGTTACAGGTTCTATCTTTGACACTCACTGAGTTGTGTGATTTTAGAAAAGTTACTTGCTCTGTATAAGCTTTGGGTTCCTTAATTGTAACTGGACTAGTCGATCTCTATAAGACTTTCCATCTTCAAAGGATCCCTTCACTCATACCGTTGATCACAGTAAAAGCTGCACATACTCCTCTTTTAATTATCCACAACAATATTATTAAGTGCTATTATTATCTTTTTAGCAAACAGTATACAGAGCTGTTGAGAAATTAGGGATCTTACGTTCCAGTCTGATCGTGTCATTTATTTAGCTATGTGCCCTTAAGCAAGCAAATTGCTCTCAGAATAATACCACCTTTCTCTTTTCTTGTCATTATTTTTCCTGAATTTGTGTCCTGGGAGGATTGTCTAGGAACACAACATATATTCTTGTCCAAGTTGGTGACGGATGACGACAAGGGCATAGCCTCACAGCTCTATCTAACATCAGTACCACACTTGACAGGTGACACCAGCCATTGATCAACACCTGGTAACAGTAGCTTTGGCAACATGTTAAATTCCTTACAGTCTGTTTTGTTTCTCTCACACAGCTTTACAGAAATATTGTGATCAATTGTGTGATATTACATATGTAGGTGTTTTTCAAATATCCCTGTGTTCTTGTTGAAATGGTAAATTTGGGGCCTGCAAAGATGGAGCAGTGCAGAGCTTGGTTGCTAAAAAATTAGCATTAAAAAGAAGCTAACTACTTTACACCAGCATGATAGGAAGGGTACCTTGAGAGTATGTGAGGGACCAGTAAGGCCCCACATTTCTTAGGCTCAGTTACAAGTGGAAGATTTGCTTTGAGAAGAGAGACCCAGGGCACCATGCTGCAGAATGGTGGTGGCCTAAGGGATTTGTCTTCAGGATTCGGCTCAAAGACCACAGCTCAAAGACCACTCATGGCCATGATAGAATTAAGTCTGACTACTGCTCCGGCTGGCAGCAGAACCCGGCGGCATCCACATGGTGCTGGGTTTAGGTACGTGTAGAATGTAAGAGCTGTGCAGTCAGGAAGGCTTCCACCTAGATGTGGAGAAGGCCTGGGAGGCCAGGCCGTGTGTGAAGCTGTGTGAAGCTACAAGGGCGGATGAAGACGCTAGGGTGCTGAAAAAGACAGAGAGGCGGGCCTTCTGAGGTCAGCCACAGGAGTGAGCAGAGCCAGCCATAAGAGAAGCTATGAGGGCTACAGTCACCACTGGCAATGCTGGAAGGGCAGGGCTGCCCAAGTCCTTTGGGGTTCACATTCTGCCACAGGTTGCCTACAGTGCTGGACATGAAGCTACAGGATTTAATGTTTGCCCTGCTGGATTTAGGTCTTGCTGTCTGACCTCCTAGTTCTTCCTTTTGCAGTGGGAATGTTTACTCTGCCTTTGTATGCTGGAAGTGTTCAACTTTATTTTCATATTTACAGGTGCTCACAGCTAAGAGTTTTCTTTGAATCTCAGAGGAGACTTTGGATGTGGACTTTCAGCAATACTGAAACTGTTTAAGACTTTGGCACCTCTTAAAGATAAACTGAATGCATTTTGCATAAAGAGATGTGCATGAGTCTTTTTGGTATGCAGAGGTGCAGTGTTATGGTTTATATCTAGGTGTTCCCCAAAGCCTCATGCACTCATAGATGGGGCTTTGGGGAAGGGATTGGATTGGATCATAGGGGAGTGACATTCATCCGTGGATTAGTCCACTGATAAGTCTGTCACTAACTGTGATGTTGTAAGGAGGTTGGTCACTGGGGATGTGGCCCACAAGGGTGTATCTTCCTCCCTCCTCCCTTGTCCCTTCATGCCTGCCCCTCCCCTTCTGTGCTTCCTATTACCAGGCCGTGAGCTCTTTCTCTTCTGCCATACTGCCCTGCCTCGGAGCCAGTAAACTGTGGACTGAAACTGCTACAGATTGTGAAACACAATAAACTTTTCCTTTTTAGAGTTTTGGGTATCAGGTATTGTGTCTCAGCAACAAGAAACCAACTAAGACAGTACTTTTAGAAACATGGCGCCAGAATTGTAAATATTTTGAGATTTGTGAGATTCCTGGCCTCTTTCCTGCTTCACACAACTCTGGTTTCTTTCCTTCTCTGATTTGCACACATAGACTGTGTCTCCTCCTTACACTTTATTTTCTAGAATGAAGATATTTTACAGAGTCATCAATATTAATTGTAGGAGTATTACATATATAACTCTTTTTACAGAAATATAATAATCATTGATAAAGGTCCCCAGACATGTATTGGCAGTGATTTTCTCCCATTTATATAAAATTTTGCCATTAAGTCCATCAATAGGAAATTGGTAAGTCAATTGGCTATTTTCATTTAATAAATTATAATAAAGCAGTTAGAGATTTATTTCATTAATTTTATGCTCTGATATACAACTATCTACAAAACACATTACTGACTAAATTTAGCAAGTTGCTAAAATATGTATGTAAGGTACGATAACAACGGTATTTAAAAGTACAAAAAGAACCCATATTAAAATATTATAAACTCTGACTTAACCATACTGTTTGATTTTTTTTTTTTTTTTTTGGATGCTGGGGATCGAACTCAGGACCTTGTGCTTGCCAGGCAAGCACTCTAACTGCTGAGCTAAATCCTCAGCCCATCTTTGATTGTTTTAAATCTGTGTTTCTCATTAGGATTGTGATTTCTCTGTGGGGATCAGGCACACCGATTTGGTCCTGGTCCCTGGTTTCTCTCTAGATCCCACATCCTTACTCAGGTAACAACAAAGACACGGAAGGGAGACAGAATTTAAACATGGGAAATATGAAGGAAAGAGTTAATGCAAATGAAGGTGTCAAAAGCAAATCCACTCAATTAGAAAAAGGAACAATGGAGAAGAAAGGGAAAAGTGCAACAGAAAGATTTGTCCTGGCCTATAAGGGACCTTGGTCATTCTGATGCTCCGGAGACTGTGGCTTCTTTCTAAGCATGATTGTTTATGCTGCAATCTTCATTTAAACCAAGCACTTTGTATAGTAAACGTCTCAACTTCTCACTGCTCTCCTGAGCTGTATGTATTCCTTCATTGCAGGTCAGACACCCACTCCTCGCCTTTCTTCTTACACACACACACACACACACACACACACACACACACACAGTTGTGGCAGACTCACATAAATAAATAGTTGGCCTTCTGGTTTGGGAATAAGGATGACAAAATACAGAACTTGAACTTAGGGAATTTAAGGTTACTGGTTATACTGCCTTTTAGTAGGCCACCACGCATATAAGAAACTAAGCATCATTTTTATTTGTCCGTCTATTTATTCTTCAACTGTTCACTCATTATTGATCGTAGGTAATTTTGGTGCTAGGAAACCAGCATATCACAGTCAGATCTAGAATAAAGAAGCAAAAAGAAAGCATCTTTCTTAGGCTAAAGAAAGATGTTAACAAGACACTTTTAGTCTACTGTTCATTTTCTCCAGGCCATTTGTGCTGGATAAGTGGCAGATGAGACCTTAGGATAAGCTACTTTGTGTGAGAATAAAAATTGTAGCTGTTCCAGGGTTTTCGTGATGAGTTTTGTTTGAGAACCTGACTAAAATGGCAAGTGAAGAGGAAGCCTTCAGTTGTAGAAGAGGAAATCAAGGAATCCAGTAGCTAGTGCTTGCCAGCTACTTCGTCTCCTCTCTGGGTAGCAGACAGGACCTCTTGACTCAGTGCTATTGTTTATGGAGAGGGCTTTGGGCACATCAGAGTTCTCTGAAACAAAGAGGGAGAAGGCAGGGGTCTCCATGCTTCCAACCTACCGCTCTGCTGATCGCTCCTCATTCCCCATATGCTGTGAACTGCAATCTACATCTGAATAAATAGATGCTATCCTGTCACAGCATTTATTTTTAATACTTGCTCTGCAGTTATCTACATCAGGACATTTTGTGGCTCTGCAGCATTTATCGAGCAATATATTAAACGGGTATAAACTCAGACAAAATGCCAAGAGAACGATAAGCTAGGGACATTCCTGAGTCACTCTGTAGGAAATGTCTAAAAAGATGCCATCAGGCTGATTGGATTTCAGAAGCTGGGTGTTGCACCCAGAACACCACCAGTGTACTCTCGCAGGGTGGGTTTGTTTTTATGCATATTCTTGTCTTTGGTGATGCTTAGATTTTCTTCCAAAATGCCTCCTAAATATGGACACCAACGTAAAATCCTGAAAGTACGGAGGCATACTGCTGCAGCTGGCTTTGTTCTGTTTTCATTAGTAGAGCAGATCTGCCATGGTATGCGGACTGTCACCTCATAGACTCCCTAGAAAAGGAGGACAACCTATAGACCCAGACCTGAATTCTTGTTTTTAGCTCTTTATAAATGTAGGTGTTTAACTTTCTTTAGTGCCACCCTATGGTCTTCAGGATCAACTATAAAACTGTAGCGTTATACAAAGGTGCTTCATGATTGGGTCTGCTAACTTTCCATTTTATCTTCTCCTGCTCTACTTTAGAAAACAAGAGGTCCAGCCTGTTGAATTACTAGTAAATGCCTACCGGAATTATCTTTTCTTTGACCTAGGGCCTTAGTACCTGCCATTTGTATTTAAGTGGGGTGCTCTTCCTTCACCATTGTTTACTGATCACATGATGCAAGCACAGGAAGGTTCAGTGCATTTGCTCTAAGGCCTCCAGGGCCTTCTCTGTCCCCTGTACCGGTCCCTGTGTGCAGGCGAAAGGTCTGCTTCCGGTGTCTTCAAGCAGCGCGCTGAGCATTAGACTCCTGTATCCCTGCATTGCTGTTGCTTCTGTAATTCTATACTCTTAGCAGCAGCAGTTCTGTAGTCCTTGGTATAATCACACAAAAGGGGCTTGGAATGTTTCACTGAATAAATAAATGAATAAGTAAAAATGTCAGTTTTACTTATTCAAATATTTGATACCTGAGGTCTCCACTCTTACTTTGACTCTTCTTTTTTTATTGATGTGAAGATAAATTATTTTTGAGATTTTGTTACTGGAGCACTCATTATCTGCCACAAACATTTGGATACACATTAATATTATTTTAGGAGAGTATTAATATTGCCCACCCCACTTCTGGAAGAAAAAGGAGTGATGAAAGAAATCAGCTGCTTTTTCTAAATTTGTTCTGTACATCACGAATCTTCTAAGGACTTTAAAATACAGAAGTCTGACTGCAGCCTCTTTTTACGCTGGGCACAAATATGTGCAAGGGCCTAGAGCTCTCAGAAGGAGTAACCAACTTGTTTTAAGTGGCGGCCCTTCCAGGAAGCCAGCTTTCTACTTCAGCATCTGTAGCTGAGTCTTGGTGATAAGGGTTACGACAGCCAAAGTAGGGTGAGAGGATGTTCCAGGCAGAAATGCCATCATGTGTATGGGCAAGAAGACGCCTCCCCTTTCATGAAACTCAGCTGTCCCAAATAAGATATAAAGGAAATATAAAGATGTGTAAGACACACAGATACCTATTTCTTTTTTCCACCATTAAGAGATCCTAGACCACATTTCCTTCGTCCCAAGTCCCAGAACTGAATAGCTTATTCTATTGACTACAATAGTAAATATTGACCCGTGTAAAATTGTTGTCCATATATTTATTGGGGAAACTTGCTTCACTATACTTTGCTAAACACAGAGAATTCAGTGACTAAAGAAGCTCTTCATGGGAACTCAGTGTATTAAAATAATCATTTATGCGAGGCTATATGGCAAACCATGATGAACCGCAGCAGCAGTGTGTGCAGGATGATGTAGAAACATAAAGCAAATGTGCCCACCCTTTGTGATTAGTACCAGAAGTTAGATTTGCTAATAAGTTTGGATATCTATGCTCAAGTTAGTCTTGTGATCTCACTCTGAAAGTAAGACCATCAGTGGTTCATTTTGAGTTAAACTCTATGCTTACGCTGTTGTGCTTTGATGATGATGATGGATAATGGTGATGATGCTAATGAAAAAGAAACACAACAGAACACACAGAAAACTACCTCATTTCATCATTCCTACTAAAATGCAGTGATGTTTGCGTGCCACAGTGATGACCACAGGTGATCAGTGGCTGTCACATGCTTCCTCGTGGTGTGTGTCTTGTATCATCTCCGGCTACCGGAATCTGCCTAGACCACCGGGTGTAGGGGTGAGTGTGTCACAAATAAAAAGTGCTGGAAACATTCTGGTTTACTTTCAGTATTTAAAATTTTATTGTTGTAGTTGTTTTACTAATGATGGAAAAAAATTAGGCAAGGCAAGAAGTTGGCTAACCACAGTAAATTTTGGCAAAAACAAAGGACTCTATTTTGTTCTTGTATCTTTTTCCTTAGTTGATAAGGGAGAAAAATGTTAGGTGAAACGATGGCTCATGCCCTTAGAGATAATTTAGAGAGCTAAAGAAACTGCTGTGTCTCTTGCTCTGGAGCCAGGAACATGTGGAAAGGTGCAACAGGAGCCAGGGAAATTATTTTGTCTCCTGCAGACACCGTCTATGAGCCAAGCAGACAGCCAGGCTTGCTAGTTTTTAGTGTTGTGTTTCTGGGGTGCCAACATCTTCCAAAGAATAAAAGGTAATAGTCCCCGAAGGAGGAAACTTGGAGCAGTCGATACAGAAGGCAGATAAGTGACATGGAACAACCTATTCATATTCGGAAAAAAACCCAAAAAACAAACAAACAAAAAAAAACCCAATAGTTGACTTCTGAGTTTCCCGGTTCGAGGGTTGTCAGGCAGCTCATTTCCTTTTTTAATGCTCGGTGACCTTGCTGTAAAAGGTCACCTACATATGCATCCAATCAACAGTTCTGCGTGGGGAGCTAGAGAGCATGGTCCATGGAGTAACAGTTGCTCAGGGGCTTTATTGAATGGTGTGTGTCACCTTCTGCCTATGTTCAAGAAAATTCCATTGGTTTGGCTGTCCACAAACACGTCATGCTTGTCTTGCTTTTGGAGGAAATTACAAAACCCTTACAAGAAAATGTCTGCTTCACGGGAGAAAAAGAAAGTAAGATTTAGTGTTTGGAGTGTAGACTCTGAATTCCAGACCAGGCATCAATCAGAACAAACTTTACAGACAGCAGTAATAGGACCTTAAGGAGGTTGCTTCTGTAAAGATGAAGAGGGACTAAGCTAGCAAGCCATCAGGTTCTTTGAGTTGGGAAAATGAACTCGAATAAGAAGCGCTGTGGGAATGCTCGGACAATGATTAATTTACTTATTTTAAAGAATTCATAGACTTTTATGCCCTTTCTCTCTCCTTTCTTTCTCCCTCCCTCCTTCCTTTCCTTTAACTTTTCCTTGGTTCCTTTCTTCTTTCATTACACATTTCATTCCATATCAGCAACTATGAATATGAATATAAACTGTTTAAAACAAAGTTCTTGGTAGCTGTATTTGAGAGGTGTGTGTGCATGTGTGTGTGTGTGTGTGTATGTGTGTGTGTGTGTTTGTGCCTGTACATGTGTATGTTGGAGGAAAGGGTTGCTTTCACATTTGGAAAAACACAAAACTAATGAGGTATAAAAAACCATGATGAGCATCTTATACGATGTATGTCAAAATAAATGTTTGTTGATGGGGGAAAGGCTTTCTCTGTTGGAACTGAGATGTACTTCACAAAAGAAGGGACTTTTCAGCTGTGCCTTACAGTAAGAGTCCCAGAGGCTGTGGCTGACCTGGAGCTGGGTTCTTGTGCTCCACATGGCGGTCTGCTGGCTCAGAGAGGTGAGGACGCGTGCAGCCCTTCATCGCAGTGGGCTCTGTGTGCTGCGGAGGGAGAGGAAGCAGCCGCAGGGAGATGGGGCCTTTCATTTAGGGTTTCAGATACCACACGAAGTCTTTTTTTTTTTTTTTTTTTTGTGGTGCTGGGGATCGAACTCAGGCCCTTGTGCTTGCAAGGCAAGCACTCTAATCACTGAGCTAAATCCCCAGCCCCATACCACACGAAGTCTTGAAGGCGATGCGTATTTTTGAGATCTTCGTTTTGTAGTACAGATCCAATGACCAGGCTGGGTAGCTGGGGGCAGCAGAGGGACCAGTTTGGAAGCATCTGACCTTTTCCATATCAAAATGGAACCAGTTAAAGTTCCAAAAATTCTGAATTTTTTTTTCTTTTTACAAAAAGCACAGATAGTCCCAACTTTAATTAGTTCTTCCCATATAAATTTTCTAGAGCGAGAGTATCATTGTTCATATTATTTATGTAACAGAATAATTATTTTCTATTCGGTATGGCTCACTGCAAAATTATAGAATGTAATCTATGCCTCTGGGGTATTTTAAATAGGCTTTTATTTTATGTATGCAGATGGCTTCAGGCACATGCAGTAGAGAAAGTGAGGTGCATCTACCTTTTTATGGTCACACGGGTTCAACAGTGCAGAGAGTGGTCGCTGCTATCTTCCCTGCAATGCTTGGGTCCCATGATTTGTTCTCATAGGGCAGTAGTAGGTATTTCCACAAGTGTAAAATGAAAACAAATTAATTAGATCAGCTTGCTATGTAAATTGCTTTTTTAAGTCACCCAGCTAAAGCAACGTGTCTGGCATCTGCCTGATAAGTTTTGAAAGTTTAATAGGTTGTTGGTGGGGTTATTGTGGAAGTACACATATGGTCTGTGTAAACTTATTTGCCAGTCCAAGCTAACACACAATTTCCTTGCCAGAGTTCAGCCTGGCCTTCATCAAATACAGGTTTCATTACGGTGTTTATTTGAAGTGGAAATTTTACTGTCAGACTGTGTCCATAAATAGAGTAGATATATTCCAAGGATTGAGGCTTTAGACGCCTGTGGGTATTAATAGTCTCTGGGCTTCACAGATACATGTGTGAACTTATTAATGTGGATGTTCCTTTTTATGTTTCTTCATTTTTCAGGTCTGTGATGGGATCGAACAAGGAACCAGACCTCGTGCATCTCGAGGCCAGAACTGTGGATGGTCGTAAGTAATTCAGCTTTGGCCGGTGTTCTGAGTGACAGCTCCCTCAATCTGTCACGAACCAAGTCTTTGTGATCACGTTGACAAAAGTCCGAGTCATTTGAGGATGAGGCTCTTTCTTGGCCCCCGGTAATCCAGAATTATCTTAGTAATTTTTATAAATACATGTACGACATGCAGATTTATTCATATTCCAGATCTGTTCATAATTTGATAATAGCAATGCTAGCACCATCCTCTCTTCCAATCAATGTATCTTTCTGGGTTTAAAAAAAAAAAACAAAAATAAAAAACAACTCAAACTCCTGATTACTAAAGGCTTTTGTTGTTGCTGCTGCTACTGATTACTTTCGATTTATTTTTTCAGTCTCCATCCATGAGATTCCATCCAGTGTCTTATTTAGAGATTCATAAAATACTTGCACAGAACAGGAAAAAAGAATGACCCTGTGTGTTTCTTCCATAGGCTGAAGGAAGGGGAAGTCTTTGAGTCAATTACTCATCCTTTATGATTCTTCCCTGCCTGGGGCAGGTGTGTTACGGGGAACAATTACACTGTGTGGGGGCTGTGCCTTTAGGTACATGTATCAAGGGAGGCAGGTGCACGTCCCAAATTCAGACCCACGTGTGAATGTCTACCACTCACAAACAGTGGCACCACCTACCCTTTTATGCTTCAATTTCTTTGTCTGTAAATTAAATAAGTTAATAACAATGGTTCTTTATTAGCTCACAATGATTTAGCAATTACCTTGTATCAGCCATTATGCTGAGCTCTTCATGTACCTTGTCACAGTTAATCTTCATGACAACTTTGTAGGTTGTTATTCCCATTTTATGAATGAGAAAGCCAAGCCATAGAAAAGTAAATAATAGGATACCTAAGGTATATGACATAAGCATAGAGGATAGTAGTGTCTGTTTTTCAAAGTCCATTCCAGTGAGAATTTAGACAAACCAGTGCATATAAAATCCTGCATCTAGGGCCGGACCTGTCAAACATTTGAACCATGATAGTGTAAATTTCCTTCACCTTCTTTAGTCCAAGAAACCTCAGAACTCCACAGTTGCTGAATAGCAGTAGGGGAATGTGTATAGACAGAGGGGATTGGTGGGAGAAAAGTCTCAAGTGTAAATGAGACAAAGGGCAATAGACGATCCATAATTACCCCAGAGCAATGAGGCTGTTGTAGGTTGCCGGGACTGAGCCGGAGAGTGATAATCAAGTTCCCAGGACATTCCCTATCTCTGCCATGGGTCCCCAGCTACATAGCCTTAACTCTTCTGAATGGAAAGGCAGAAAATAGCTGCACCTTACCAGGTTTAAGCCAAAACTAAGCAGGTTGCCCTTGTAATCCCGCCCCTCAAAAACCACGTATCATTCAGGACTCTCATTTGAGATTTCTCATCCCTAAGAGGTTGCGCTTCCCCTTCTGGGGCATGAATATATTCTTCAGCGTAATTGGTGGAAGCACAGATCAGTGTCCAGGCTGACGATGCCCTTCTTCTGTGCCCCCAGGAAAGGCAGTCGTATGCAAGCTGCCTGCAGTGTGCCCAGTGCAGAGCGAGCTTAGCAGCCTGGAACTTCTGTTCCATCTCTGCTCTGTTTCCCTGCAGCAGGTGACCTTATGATGGATTCCAGGGTCCTATTTTGCCACACAGCAGAGAAAGCAGTCTTTCCTGGAGGCAACCGTAAACGCACCACTAATTTAAAGCTCTAGCTGGCTTCTCATTCCTCTGACAGTGAAGAGCAAAGTCACTTCTAGCGTACTCTGTGATCTGCCTATTTCTCAGCCCAGTCTCCACTCCACCCTCTCCTCGCTGCCTGCCTGCAGGCCTTCAGGCTTGCTTTCAGGTCTTGGAATATACTGGGTTTTGTGGCCTGCCTCAGGAACCTGCCCCTTGCTGTTTCCTCTGCCCCGGACTTGGCCAGTTAAAGGTAACTAATCACTGTGGATGGTTGAATCCCAGGTTATTAAGCATCCTTTTACCTGGGACAACTTTCTTAAACTTCTAATCTAAACTAGCTTCTTATTTTGTTTCTTTTCATCTAACTATATTTATTTATTTTTGCTTTCATCTCAGTTTGAAATACTACATTTCACTTATACAATTATTCGATTACCACTTTTCCTCCCCACTGGTTTATCAGTCTAATGAGAGCAAGGACCACACCCGTCTTTCTTCATACCAGGCAGGAGCTTACCAAGTGCATGTTGAATGCATGGATGCAACTTTAACCCGTAGGTGGGGTTACTAGCTAGCTATCTCACTTCACTCTCCAGGTGGTCTGAAAATTTTAGAGCATCACCTCTCCAGTGTTAACGTATGAAGCCCACTGCTGGGTCTCATTAGAATGTGAATTCTGCATTCTTAACCAGCTTCCTGATGATACTGATAAAGCTGGTCTGTGGAACATGCTTTGAGTAGCAAAGCCCTGCAACAGAAAACTAATGAAAGAGCTTTAGGGTCTGTCTTCCGTGACGACAACCTTTGTTTAGAAAGCTCTGGATGGGATTGGTAGCATCCCAGATTGCTTTTATTTTCACGCTTTGGGGATAATGCTGCTTTCGATCTTGGGGCATCCAATGCATATAACCTGTTTTCTAAAAACAACACGGCCAGCTCGCCCCCTGGTCTATACACTTTCTTACACCTGACATTATTCTCTGGCTCCTGAAAGGCAGTTGGCAGTTGTTGGTAGTGTCATCTCAGGCTCACCTTTCACAAGGCATAAAATGGAACAGTTCTGATTTTATGTATTTTATTTTACTTTTCTATTTTGCAAAGGCAGCATCTTCAGAAACTATCCAAGGGTGAAAATTCAATAAAGAGATTTAATATGAAAAGTTATCCCTGTCAAAACAAAACAGAAAAAAAAAAACCCAACAATTGAAATAAAGGATCTAACTGTAACACCTGATCTTGTCTTGGTATCATTCTGCGCCCCCCGCCCACTCTGTCTGTGTCTCTCTCTGTGTCTCTGTCTCTCTCCCTTCCTCTCTTGCCCTCTACTTTCCTTCTCCAGCACTCTCTGTCTCCAAGACACTCTCTGTCTCCAAGACAGCTCCAAGAAAAAGAAATGCAGAAGAAGAGGAGGGAAGGACAGAACACAGAGATGTCAGAGTAGTGAAGTTAGCAAATGAAGCTGACAAGATTTTTTTTTTAAATTTTATTTTAGTGGTACATTTTAGATGCACATAATGATAAGATTCATCATAGGGAATTTGTACTTATACACGATACATCTTGTTGCTTCTTTTTTTCCTAGTCCCCTCCCTTCCCTTCTACCCCTTTTCTCCTCCTGATTTACAAAAGCTTTGTTTCCATTTGTTTTCCTTCTGTCCCCCACCCTTGTTTTTAAGTGGGCAAGATTCAAGGACAAATTTATGAAAATCATCCAGACTGGTCTGTTGCTGCAAGAATTCCAATATCTATGTAGTCTCTTCCCATCACCTGATTGAAATACTCCCTTATTTCCCCTTTTCATTGTTTAGCAAACAAATTATTATATTTTAGGTTGTACGTCTTATAGGTATATTCCAAAAAAAGTTTTTTTTTCATTTTGAACAAAGAATTTTGTAAAAAAAATTAAATGTATTTAAATTAAATGTGTTTAGGAATTTCATAACCAAAGCACTGAGACATTGACATACAAAAACATGCCCCGCTTGCTGATCGGCTTGTAAATGTTTATCTGGGTTTGTTCAAAGCTTAGTCTGGGTCTCATTTTGGATGTCCCTAGATTACAACTTATAGTTAATTTGTGTTTCAACTGGGCTTCTCGTGATTGAAGGGTGGGGAGCTCCTGGAAACCTTTGTTCTGTGAGGGCCAATCCTGGCACCCACATTTTTTACCTACTGTGCTCTGAAATGTGGGTTTCTTGGAGGTTACAGCTGTGACAGAGGTCCTAATCTTTCTTATATTGCTCTCTGCCTTGGGAGGCGAGCTGAAAAGAACAAGTTCAATTGCAGTCCATCACAGGAAGTAATACTGAAAAATGTGGAGAATATTTATCCAATATGGCATTTGTGATTGGCCCCCACATTTAAGGAAAGATAAATTGACAGATGCTCATCCAAGCTACAAAGAAATGGTTGTTTTAACATCTCTGTGCAGATGTAGATGTGGCTTTATGGTTGTGTGTGCATCCAGTAGAGCAGAACATGAATTTACCCAGTATAGGTATGTTGTACATGCACGTAATACACATCGCTAGAGAAAAATGTTGCTCGAACTGTTTTATTGAAAGCTTTGTGAAAAGCCATATCTTATTTATTGTTCTACATTTAAACATAGCTCAGATCCTCAAACATGGAAGATTGCCTGAATGAGTAAATATTGTTAGTGTCAAGGAGGAATCTCACGATTCAGGGTCTGCAGAATCTGGTAGGAGTAACGGATGAGCATAGGGAGATTGCTAACTCTCTGAAATAGTGTGTCACATTTCATATATGTGTTATTTTGGAGGAAAAGAACATAACTTTTATCAGAATGCTTCACATGACAATTACCAACACATGTATTATCTTGTATTTATGCTCACCTGTGAAGTGCAGTTCATGTAAAATACTCTGTAGTGGTAAACTTGATCATCATTGCTTCTCCCTTTTACTTCTGAAATGAAAATGACCCGAACGTTTCTATACTGGTGGTGATCCATGCCAGCAGGGACAGGGGACAAGGGACAATTACCGGTCTCGGTGTTTATTTGCATGAGCAAGTAACCTTGTAACAACTTTGCCAAGGACTAATCCCTTTCACTCAGGAAAACAAACCTTGGCTCTTTAGTCAGCTGTGAAAATACCTGCCACATGGTCTGTGAAGTGAACCGCAAATCAGCATTCTACCAGCTGGAATAAAAGGAAAAGAAAGTCACAACTATGTCACTCTTTATTCCACTGATTCTGTCGTGAGTGAGAACTGGTGGTGTTTTTTCTATCTGTTGCCCATATTGGGTGGCGTGTGTGTCCATGTCTAGGTGTTGGGAGGTGATGAGGGGCTCAGTTTTAAAGTCTGCAAGAGGGGCTGGGGATTTACAGTGGTTATGTTATCGGGTAGGTTTCGATATTCTTGGGTTCTTCCCCTCCTGGAACAAAAAATTGAACGAGGGTGGCAAAATGTAGTTCTAAAGTTTTACTTAAAATTATAGTGAAAAGGAGAGTTGAGCCTAATAATAGAAACAGCAACATGTGTACCACGCCTAAAAGGCACCATAGAGGTTACCATGAAAAGGAATGACAGCCTTGGTGCTGGGTGCTGTCTTCTCACGGGAGGGAAAAGGGAGAACGCCTTCCCTGGCGATGCCATAGAAAGGAAGAGAGCTTGCTTTTGATGTCACTTCTATTTATAGAATGGAGTTTGCATGGAAACTCTCAATAATTCCCTGCTGCCAAGCCACTCCTGCAGGTCACACCCCCTAGCCAGCCAGCCTTAGCCATGCCCTATTCCTACCTCAGAGTGCTTGCTAGGGCCTGAGTTCAATCCCTGGCACAAAATATATGTGTGTGTGTGCGTGCGCAGGAAGCACTTTTATCCTGAAACAGCAACTACTTTTATACTAAAAACAGCTACTCTAGCAATCAAAATGGTAAGCAGTACTGAAACAAATCACCTGAGAAGTGAAATCCACTTCCTGACACTCACCCACATTCCCAGCAGTGATACTGGCTGTGTGTTGTATGCAGTGCTTCTGCTTCCTCTGCTGGGTTCCTCTCTTGTCCTCCCCTGCCCTAACCTGCCGATCGATCGTTTAGACCTCAGGTTAAGCACCTGCTTTTTAGGGAAACATTTCCTATACTCCCAAACCAAATTGGCTTCTTATTTTGTTTGCTTTGACTCAACTAGTTTTTTACTTCTTTCGTGTTTTCATCTCCATTCGAGATTTTACATTCTCCTTATGTAATTAGTTGATCCTTCCTCCTATCAGTCTGTAAATTCTTGAGAGCAGACACCATGTGTTCTGCATGCATACTTGTGTACAACACACATACGCACATACACATATATATGCCTGTGAGGTTGAATATGTGTGTATACGCACATAAGCTTTGTCAGATGTTCATGTTGTAAAACTCTGGAGCCAGATTTTGTGTTCATGAATACAATAGCAAGTTAAAAATCTTCATTGAAATTTAGTGATTTCATGATCTATCACTATGTAGAAACCTATTGTACAGTGAGCTAGAACTGATAATCAGTACATTGTTAGCAGTTATACAGACCCTTGTTTATTATAGGCAATGCTGATGCAAACACACACACACTTTTTAGTTAGTAAACATTCACTCATGCTCATACAAATAGCAAGCATTACTGAACAAAACTCCTGCAGAGAATCCCTGTGTTGCGTAGAATCTCTGCATTTTAGGTTTTCCTAGACATTGTCATGTTGCTTCTGAGAAGTCACAGTGGTGCACAGCCCCACAATGTTTTCAGGTCCTCAGCAATCAAGGACACATTGACAGTCTATCATAATACCTCTGGTGAGCAATGAAACGTGACATACCCTGATTATTTTAATACGAGTTCAGTTAAGAATGAGCTTGAGAACTTTTATTTGTTCTATTTGGCTATTTTGATTTCTTCTTCAGTGAGTTTCAAAAGTTATCTCATCTCTTTAATATTTTAGAGATTAACAAGCTGGCATTTTTAGACAAAATCTAAAAGCCTCAATCTGGCCTCCCCCACTCCGGCCAAAGTTCCAATAGCCGCACAGTGCTTGCTGGGATTTGACTCCACATCTCCTGGTCTTCCTCTGCCTTCTCTTTCAGTCCATTTATTAATAGTGCCTACGCTGGGGCCATGGGGGAGTAGATGTTTACCTTTAGGTCGGCTTTCCATTGTGCAGATTCCCAGGACTTCCCAATATGCATTTCCAACTCTTCCATCCCCAAACCAAGTATCAGGGATCAGGTAGTACGGAGGCACCTAGCACTGCTCTTCTTTCTGGTAATGTCAGTGTACTCCCATTTTTCACATTATCAGAATCTCTTGATGTCAATTTACAGTGATTTCCACTTGGTCTCTCTAATTCAGTGACCTAAAAGTAGCCCTGAATACCAACCAAGAAAGCACGAAATAAAACAACACAGCCCCCCAACCCCACAGTGAAAGGTGCAACAACTCTCCCAAGCTCCACTGAGCTGCTTTCAGACTGGAGTCTCTGTGGCCATGGTGCGCTGCTCCCTCTGCCTCATCTGTGCCTAACCCGCTGCCAGGGTCCTGTCTTCACCTCCCTCCGAAGGAACAGAGAACAAAAATGTGCTAGCAAACTCGCCTTTCCCAGGCCTTTGCTCAGGACGCAGGTCTGGATTCCTGATGGGTGCTCAGGATCCCGGAGGATATGGCAGTAAGATGTGGCATGTCCATGTGGTCATTTCCAAGTGCGTGGAACATTCCTAAAGTTTCTGACTCTTGCTTTAAGAAAAAAGTAGGATTGTAAAGACATTAACACTTACTTACACATTTTCCCTGCTTCGTGCTGTACATGCTCAAGCAACAAGGATGCCTTACATTTCTGTGACTTGCTTGGAGCTGTTTTCCTGGCTAACGTTCAGGAGAACCACTTACTACAGCCTCAGAGGTAGGCACTCATGTTACTTTCCTCATTTTAATGAGAGAAATAAGGCTTACAGTGACTAAGTGTTTCTCCCGTTGTTTCAGAGCGAGGATTTAAAGCCCACTCTGGTTCATTCCAGATCTTGCAGTGATTCATTCATTCGACTAATGCTGTTGGACATCTATGCATGGTCAGGTTCTCTCCTAGGCATGAATGAGGGGTGGTGGGGAATGTTGCCAAGACCCTGCTCTCATCCAGGTTTCTTTCTCTGTGGGAAAGACAGATTATATACAAACATGTGATACACCTATTTAAGAAGCGCGTATACAAATGTGTAAGAAAAACAAAGAGTAGGAAGAAGGGAGAAGGATTTGGGGAGGTGGCATTTGAGATAAATGTAAGCCCCGTTCTTGTGGAAGTAAGGGAGTGTTGTGTCTGCCTGCTGGAGAGGATCCCAGACAGAATGGCAAATGCAAAGAATATGGGATCTGAGCCTGCGTGGCATGATGTGATGGCCAGGTGACGAAAAGATCAAGGGCTAGGCATGTATGTCCTCTGTCTTTGTGTATTCCATAATGGAAGACGGATTTGTACCGCCTTGTCCTTTGTTGAGCATGGATTGTGTTCAAAGTACGATAGTCAGTATGGCGTTTGATTAACAAATAAGGCAGTTACTGAGTAAAGAATAGTTAATTGAATATACTCACATGTCACAGCAAGAGGCAACCCCATGAACTCTCTGTCCTGGAATTGATCACACACATGGCAGTAGATACTGTACACTTCTCCCTCCTTCCGAAGGGGTGAGGAACTTGGAGAAGAAATTCTATGTACAGTAATACCTCAGCTCATGAACTCTTCTTTTTGTGAACAGTTCAGCTCACTAACAGAAGTGATCAGTAGAGGGTTGTTTCTGTTCACAAACTCCACATTCTGTCCCAGACAGGACCGCGACGCGACCATCTTCCCTAGAACTATGGAATGAATTAAGTTCGTGCACTGAGGTACCACTGTATTTTCTCCCCCTTTTGCTGAATTGTTTGCATTTCTTCATCCCTTCACTTTCCTTCTTCTCCTGCTTCCCTTCCCTCTCGTGTCTACTATTTGTCTGTCTCCTGTCTCTTTTCTCTGACACCCTTCCCTCACTTCCTCTGTTAACGTAATTTGGAAAATTAAGTGAACAACACTGAGCGGTGAACTTAGGGCAAATCTTGTCTTTACTCATCTACATTTAAGTTTCTACTGGGTTTCTACTGTGGCTTGCTCAAGGCCACACTCTCATCTCTGTTTTCATGCCTCTGAGCTCTTGCCCAGTGATCTTTCTTTCTAGGATTGACTTACACTGTCACCATTTGAAGCATACTTCTAAGCCTCTCTCAGCTCTTTCACGGTGTCCCTGCCCCTATCAAGGGTAATTGTCTTCTCCGAGAAATACAGTAGTAAAATAGTTTCTACCCTCACGCGCACCTGAGGCCATGAGGAGTTCCAGTCCACAGCTATGTGTGCTGAAGGTAGAGTAAACACAGCACCTGAGCAGAGTTTTGTAGCACAGGGGAGAAATCTGTACAGCAGTGTGAAGCTGGTCATCTCTCATCTGTGGGCCACAGCACCTGCACATCTGTAGGATACACCCACCACATTGCGTAGTAATTAGCCAGTGACTTTGCTGTGTGTCCAACAATTTTTGTGATTTTGTTCTCTCACATGTTCACAATTTCTAGTCTCATGCAAGGCAAAGATTTTATGATCCCCAAATTCTGCCTACAGTAGTCATGGCCTCCCAAATACCCAAAGGCCAGTAACAACACTGACAGCATTTAGTAAGTTGCGCTGGTCCCTAATCAAGAGATTTTAAAGAAAGCAATGTTGGGTTACAAGCTCATCTCGTAAAAGGAGAAAATTTGACAATTTATAATTTTTGTAGAGATCTTTGTCTTCTGTGTGGACATAAGGAGACAAAATTAGTGTTGCTTTGAGTATCTGTTTCTGATTGGACCATACCACAGAGAACCTCAGAATGCTGATAGGAGTGAAGTATGTAGGAACAGCATCGTGTGTAGAAGGTGGGGACATCGAATTCAAAGGTTCTAAAAGAAATAACAGAAAAATAGAAAGGAAAAAAGAATTTATAGGGAGAGGTACCTGCCATGCCACATGGCATGTGGAGGGCTGATGACGATGACATGGGCAGTAAAAGAATTGACCTACTGTCAAAGAATATAGAAGAGACAAGATCATTTATTACATCAGAGTACACCGTCAAAGGGACACCAGGCGAGTTTCCAAGAGGGGAATCACATGGTCAGGATGAAAGATCCGCGTTTTTATAAGGCAGTGAAGACTGGAGAAAGGGTCTGAGTTGGCAAATGTAGGTGTCTTAGAAATGTTTTCCAGAGTATTCTGTTCCTTGTTAATCTTTCAAGAACAGGTTGTTCTAACTGTGCCGGCACATGCTTGTAATTCCAACGCTCTGGGAGGCTGATGCAGGAGGATTGCAAACTTGACCCCAGCCTGGGATGTTAGTTGACTTAGTGATACTGTGTCTCAAAAAAATAAATTAATAAAAATGGCTGGGGATAGAGCTCAGTTCAAAGGTCCCAAGTTCAGTCTTCAGTAAAGAAAAAAAAAAGTTTAAACTGTCAAGGCCTCTCACTAAAGGCTCTTAATACTTAGATAAGGGTATCTGTAAGTCTTAAATTCTTTGGAACAAACAGGACATTAGCTCTGGGGACGAAGGAATGGTTTTTTGTGTTCATTTTCATCATTGCTGTTCCTAGTCAGCATGGGTGCAGTGCCTCACGACCGCCCAGGACTCACTGGGTATGTAGAGTTTTAACTGTTTGTCACCACAGTGGAAAACTGTTGCGCGTCACAGTTGAAAACGAGCGGGGGATGGCAAAGTGTTTTAAAGTACTTACGCTTGTCTACGTAATTCAGTTTTGTTTATAGTTCAGTGTCTACAGTAACAAGGCATATTAAAGCAATTGGTGCTGAATAAATCTTTCTTGAATAATAGAATGAATGACTAGAGCCCCAGCACTCTGTGACATATATTTTTTGCTCTGTCGCTTACTAGCATATGAACTTGCACAGATCTCATCCGTAGGTCCCTAAGTCTGCGTTTTTTCTCCTGTAAAAAGTACATCTCTCTGAATTTTTTTGTACAAAGTTTAAAGACAAAAGCCATGTGATCCTGGCCCAGGGGAGAAGTCACTCTGGTTATTTTGGAGGCCAGTGCTGCTGCTGCGACCCACAGAGACCCTGAGAAGGGAGAAGTCAGCCTGAGCCTCGGGAAAAACTCCACGGAAGGGCCAGGAAGCCTTTGTGCCGAGCAGGAGGAACAGAAAAGCTGGTTCCTGCCAGCAGAGCTGTGCTGTGAAGGGGCAGTGGATGCCACCAGGAATAAGTGTGCCGTTTAAAAATAGCAGAAGCCCTCCAGACACAAATGGGCTGCGAGATCCCAGAGCTTTGTTTGGTTTTGGCAGGAAGAGGAAGAAAGCAGGCCTCGGTGGGCAAAGTCTGGTAAAGACCTGTCAGATCTTAAACTAATGGTCATAATTTTTAACATCCATTTGGTTTCCAAAATTCTACTTATCCTCATTGTAGAGTCTGAAGCCCCCCTTATAAAGGACCTTCTCAGAGTCACGCAGTGTGGTGGAGATGGATACAGGACCTACGCCATCTCTCCCACAAGAAGTGCGAACAGGAGGCTGTTAGCTATTCGTTATGTGAGGAGAACATTATTGTGGTGTATAAAATTGCTTTTAAAAATCTTACATTTAATTGATAAATAATTATATATATAGATATGAAGTGCACTGTGGCGTTTTGATATATACACATATTTACAATGCGGAATGATTAACTCAGGCTAATGAATAAATCTATCACCTCACATCCTTCTCATTTTCTGTGTTGAAAACATTTAAATCTGTTATTTCATCAATTCTGAAACATCCAATGCTTTACTATTTATTATGGTCACCAATCTGTGCAATTGGTTACTAAATCTTTAGTGTCTAACCAGAACACTGTACCTTTGTGTGTGTGTGTGTCTGTGTAGTTCTCGAATTGAACACAGGGCTTGTGCATACTAGGCAACCATTCTATCTCTAAGCTACATCCTCAGCCCTGTTTTTAAAATTTTATGTTGTGACAGAGTTTTCCTAAATTGCCCAAGATGGCCTCAAATTCATGATCCTCCTGCCTCAGCCTCCCAGGAACAGTAACTGGGATTATAGGTGTGCTCCACAGTGTCCAGAGAAACTTTGTACGCTTTGGTCAGTATTTCCTCCTTCCCTACGCAGCCTCCACGCATGACCTCTAGTAACCACCATTCTGCACTCTACTTGTATGAGTTCATCGTTTTTAGACTCCATGTAAATTAAGATCATGCAATATTTGTCTTTCTGTGCCTCCTTATCTTACACAGTAAATACCCTCCAGGTTCACACATGTTGGCACAAAGGGCAGCGTTCCGCCTCTCCAAAGCTGAATAGTATCCTGTCATGTCAGTATGCCACACTGTCTCTCCATTCATCTGTGAATAAAGTCTCAAATCAGTTATATATCTTGGCTATTTTCAGACTAATACTGCAGGGAACATGGAATGCAAATTATCAGTTTTCTTAATTATCGCTTTTTTGATTAAAGAGAGAGGACTTAATCACTATTTGAGCACAGTCTAAGCAGGTACTAGCGCATTTCAGGACTAAGGTCATCTGTTGTCACAACTGCTGGTGGGTGGATACCATTTGTTCTCATTGAATGGATCTAAATTTAGGGAGCCTGAGTGATCTGCGTAGGTCTTTCAAGGGAGCAGTCCTTGGGCCTGCATGGACTCTGTTCCTTTGCTCAGAACCCAGCTTTTGAAAGGCACTTCTCTAGGTGAGCACAAGTTTTGGGTGGAGGGATCACATTATTCCAAGCAGCAGCTGTTGCAGATAATGAGAATGCTTGAAAAGAGCAGCACAGTGTCCTAATTACCTGTAGCAAGGAAAACATCTGTGTAAGGAAAGTAATGAAATTAATTCTAACATCTAGCAGTTGCATACATTAATTGACATTAATTAATGCCAAATTACAAGGTGCTTCCTATGGAATCGCATCATACACCCACCAGAATTGAATATGGAAAGAGTTCATCATACTTAATGCTATTACAGCAAGCCCCTAGGGGAAAAAGAGTGATTGGTCCCTCATTATGAACGGCAGCCAATTTCTTTCTATTTCCATTAAGAGGAGAAAAGGAACAAACCAGAAACACTTCACAAGGCAGTGAGCTCAGAATTGATCATTTACCCTTCAGCTTATAAATTTTATTTTGAGCCATTCTGAGCAAGAAGTGGTTTAGAAACTTCTTTCTGGGGCTTTTTTTTTTTTTTTTAATGTCACCTAGCTGAATACTGTACCTTCTAATTCTCAGCCCAGTAATGGGCTTAGATCACAGCTCAGCCACAGTGTGCAGCATGGCGAATGGAGGAAAAGAGCACGCAGAAAAGTGAGACACAGCTGATCGCCCAAGCCCACAGTCACTCCCACCACTCACCTGGCCCGGAAGTTCTGGATGAGGGATTTGGACACAGACTGTCCAATCTCCCCATGTTGCTCCCTTTCCATTCATGTTGACATCTCATGTACATGTTTTATTCATTTACATCTTGCAAAAAGGTGAGTCTGTAACACACATAGCTTGGTAACCTACTTTCAAAAAACTTTTATTTTGGAATAATTTAAATCGAAAAGTTGCCCAGGTTGTTTAGAATTCATGTACTCTCTACCCGGTCTCCTAGAGTGTTAACCTTTTTAAAACCAAAGCTTATTTTTCAAAACTAAAAAATTAACATTGGTGTGATATCACTAATTGGTAACCTCCTTTTATAAAATAAAATTCAATGGAAGCAGGAATTTTGATAGCAAACCACACATTGCATAGTTTAGTTATTCCTCTGTTGGCCATTTTGTTTTTTCTGGTTTTATTTTTTCTTACTAAACAACACTCTGATGAGTATCCAGTGGGCTAAATCCTTGCACCAGTCTTCACCTCCTTAGATAGAATTCTCAGAAATGAGCCCGAGATCAAAGATATATTTTTAAGTATCTTGCCCTATATTGCCGAGTTACCACTTAAAATGTTAATTTGCAGGTGTTCTTTGCTTTGTATCTGGGTATATCAGTTGGTGCTCAGAAGACAAAGTAAATTCATCACAGATTGGCCCCAAACTCACTGAGCGTTTTCATGCAACTTAGTGTAATAGAAATAAACCAAAGCCACAGCCAGACCAACCAAGGCAAAACCCTGCACCACCATTTCTACAAAGTCCCTGTCTTTTTGAACTTCATTCTATCTACAAAGTCCCTTGATTTATTATATTCTATAGTGTTGTGAAGAGTGAATGTACTAAATTAATGTGAATATCTTCAGAATGTTTGACAGATAGATAGCCAGCAAATGTTGCTGTGTTTCCTTATTTCTCCCCGACTCCTCAGGCCTATAATTTTGGTACAGATGAATTACAAATATTACGTGTTTGTTTATATTTTCCGTCTTGCGTTTGATACAGGATCTGTGAAGAGGAGATAGAGGTATTAAGAAAAAACCATTAGATACTATTGAAAGTTAAACAAGGATTGTTTATCTATCAGTAAATCTTCATTACGTATCAGCTCTAGAAATTATGATGGATGTTGTATTTGTAATTGGGAGTCCAATAACTCCTAATCAAAAGCCTTTGACTTAATTTTCTTTAACGATCATTTTTTTTTTCGTTATCTCACAAGAGAATCATGGAGGTAGAGGAGACCTAGACTTGATATGATCAGTAGCTCAAAGATCCCTTCCAGATCTTTTCCAACTCATTACGGGAGCTTATCTATAAGACCAGCTTCTTCAGATCACAGAAAGGCTAGATCAGGTCCCGAAAACACACTGAGACTCAGTATTGCCCTGGAAGAGGAGGGGCTCCTGCTGTATTTCCTGGTTATTCCCCCCACTTCTTGTTTTCCAACACTAGGTTTAAGTGACCTCTTCTAAATTAACCAATGACAGCAAGACTGGGAAGATCCTGAGTGGGCTTGGATGAAACAAGATTAATCCTTACACTGTGAAGGTCCCAGGGACAAGGATGAAGGAATGGCCAACAGACAGTGTTGGATTTTTCAGTAAATAGAGAAGAGTAGATGTTGACCCACTCACTAACTACATTTCTATACAGCTAGGCTCTTTGAGTTTGATTTATTCAGTCTCTTTAAGGACTTACTATGTGCCTCAAAATGATTTTATTGTTGTGAGAGAGAAAGTAAGAATAGTAATCTGTTTGACAATAACAACATTTGGAGATGTTTGAATTTAAACATTTAGCAGTATATTATCTGATTCATTTTATCTAGTAGCTAACCTACTAGATAGTTGATATTGTTATTTTTGTGTAATAGATGAAGGAATGAAGATTCAGGAAAATGAAATTATTTCCTCGAATTCAGCACATAGTAAATGGCCAGTATTTAAACTCCGTTCTCATAGTCACAAATCTTCCTTGTTTCTATGACTCCAAACTACTTTCTGAAAAAAAAATAAAGTTGTTTAAAAGCTGAAAAGGATCTAGGGGAATGTGAAGTTGTGAGGTAAAACTGTATGTAGTGTAGGAAGAAGGATTCTGGAAAGAGATGAGACCCAGAAATTATTTTTGAGGAAAAGTATCTTGGGTTGTACTCTCAAAGGAGACTACAGAATGCCTGAAAAAGGAGATGGGGAAGAATGACCAGAGAGCCTTTCTTTAATTTGCCTTTGGGGATGGTTTTGCAAGGAGTAGATGGGGGAGAGCCCTGGGGAGCCATTGCACGCCCACAGAGGCAGTAGGTGAGGCCAGATCCTGAATCAAGCTCTCACTCATTCCTCTCTTCAGGGTTATGCACCAGGACATCAGCCTTGGTCACGTGATGCCAATGAGCGTGTAGCTTCTGTGATAGCCATGGCAGCCCCCAGAATAGCCTCTCCCCTGGGTGAAACTATTGGTCCTGGGAAGCCCTGCCCTGCTCATTTCCTCCACTGAAGTCTACTAAATCCTCATATCCATCTCAGCATACTGCTGCCTGTCCTCACACTGCTTAAATGATCCTCTCCTGATAGGTGCGTCTGGAGGAGATAGGTGTTCTCTGAGGTTTTAAACTCAAATTTACTCAGTCATTAATCATTAAAAACAAGAAAAATAACTTCTTTCCATTCAAATACATTTATTAAAGAGGCATATTCCAGCAGACCTTCATATACTACCTGCTGTATGCCAGGAATGTTACTACATACCAAGACTGGAGCCTACAGCAAAGAGCAAGAGATGGACAGGAACAAACAAATGAGAAAAAGAAAAGAGAAGAAAAAGAAAGGCATCTGTCTTCATGGAGTCTCTTAATGGAAATTACACTTTAATCAGAGTAGCATATAGAAAGAAATAATTAACAAAGTAACTTTGTATTTTAATAATTTCTGGGGAAGGAATTCACAGGATGGCGTATAAGAGTCATTGTGGAAGATACCCAGAAGTGAGCCGGAATCTAGAACCTTATTTGGTATCAGCCTGTGAGGGAAGCATTTTAGGCAGAGAGTACAAATGAAACATTTCTAAGGTGGTGGGAAGTTTGGCCGAGTTCCTGACCATAAAGTAGGTGGAGTGAGAAGAGTGACAGGGAGGGTAAAAGAGGAGCGTGGGAAGAGGCAGGAAGTTGGAGTGGTGGGCAGCGGTAGGTTTGAATTTATTCCAAGCACAGTGAGGCAGAAGGAGTTTTAAGTAAGAACTGACATGATGCGATTACATAGAGTCTTGCTTATTGGAAAGCTGTATGACATACTTCAGCAAGAGAGACCGTATGATGTAAGAGTAACCATTACTGACATTCTGTGTATTAGCCGACATACAGTTTTCGGTGAGAAACAGGTCTCAGTTTACGAATCTATAAAATAACAAAGTTTCTGACTCAGAAATCTCTCTATCATGTTTTACTTTTAATGCATAGTAGAATAAACACTTTGCTCTTAATAAAAATCTTATTATTTTTAACAGTACCTCTCCTACCAGAGATGGTTAATGGTTTCCTGTATGTGTTTCCCTGTCCATCAGTCAAGGTCAGAGTGTGGAGGGAAAGGCTACTAATGAGAAAAATATAACTGTGAAATCACAAGTGTTATTGCCAGTTTTGGAAACTCTTTCATTTTGAGAAAGAAAAATAAAGAACAAATATTTAGTATTCTATCATGGCAGGAGTTTGTGGGGGCATCAGGAGAGAGCATTGATAGCAAGGAAGTAAAATAACAATGATGGTTTTAAGAGTAATAATGATAACGATGCACTTAAGGGCTTGTGAGGTTTCCTCAAAGACTTGGAGATAATAAGGGAAATAGGAAAATACCCACTCTGATGCTAAAGCTCTGCAGGTAACCTCCACCCCCATTTTGTTTTTCCAGATTCACAGTACCTAACTTGCAGAATGCAGAACTGCACAGAAACCAACAGAAATAAACCTTTCCCAGGCTACATTGACCCAGACTCTCTGATCGTCCAGGATGATTACGTGTTTGTTCAGGTATGAAAGATCCACTTCTACCGGTTGTCTCAAAATGTTGACCTTGTTTCTGGCTCTAATGCAGTCTATAAGGACCTTATCAACAGACCACAAATGCACCATTTAGTATAGTAATGTTATCACCAGAATGATGGTCAGTTCTGTTCCTCCTCATCTGCTTTGTCAGGAAACTTCCAGTCATCGAAGAGACTGGATAGATTCGTCCATCTCTTCCTATCAAGGAATGGTGGACCAATAAGGCTCTCTCAAATACTGTCTCAAAAGTAGAGGAAAGGCTGGGAAGGGGACGCTATGTGGTGGTTGGAGGTCAGGGAGGCCATGGCCAGGACGAAAACAATCAGCTGTTGTCCTGGAGTGTGGTTGGGAGATGGAGACTGAGCATGAGACGTATTTAGCTGGGCTTTTCACCCCCTCAGAGAGCGGGAAAACTGTTTTAAAAGGTGAGATTTCATGGGAGTTAGAAGAGAAGGAGGAGAAGTAGGTTTTGCTTCTTTTTAGCAGTTAAGTAGAATTTTAGTCCTACTTGGACAATGGATTTGAAAATTCAGTTATTACTTTCCATGTCGAAAATGACATAGGTATAATTGCTAAATAGTTTGCATGCGTGTGTGTGCACGTGTGTAAGTAAAAACAGCTGAGACACAATGTAGATGTTAGTATATATATTTAGACAAGAAATTGTGACTTAGAATATTTAAAAATTGTGTTGAGGAAGCCATTTTTTGAACATGTCTAGCACCAGCCTATGCAATATTTAAATGTTTCACAAATGATTATACATACCCACTGTTTCCTTTTCCTTCAGGGAAATTAGTAAAGAATACTCTGATAATTTCAAGTGACATTCAAATGGTTACGCATATTGGTTCTGTCTAGTTCATTTTACAGTCAGGACCTCTCCCAGGAACCTCTCCTGTTTCTGCTAACAGTTTGTTAATCCACATAGAGGACTTATATTTGAAACTCAGCTCTGCATTTACAGTCTTATATATTTTCTCTGCATGCCATCATGGCATGATTCCGTAACTTAACACTAGGGCTAAGAGGTGATCAGCCACATGATGGGGAGGAATGTGGTAACTTTCCCGTTTTCTGATGCACATTCACCCCAGCATTTGTTGCCATTCTGAGCATGCGGACTCCCGGTGACACCTGAACCCCAGGTATCTGCGTATGTTCAGAGTGGCTATGAGGAAGCTAGAGGTTAATCGGATACTCTTGATATTGCGCCCCCACACGGACCCATCTCTAGGTGCCTTTCTTGCCTTTTTCCCGCATCCATGGCTTGTATTTCCTGGACAAAACAGCTGGTTTTCACAATTTCCTCCTGAAAGAGATTGAGAATGAATTTGGGTCCTGGATTGGGTTTCTCCCCAGCACAGCAGCACTCTGATCTACGGGAGATGATCACAATTTATTAGTGTGGCTCATCAAACTGAGGCGGAGCGCCCAGAGATGTGACCTCCTTTCTACTGTTTGAATGGAACCATTTTTGTCTAGCATGGCAGGGGCACCTGTTGGTGTGGCCGTGGACTTAGGACTAGAGAGTGCCACTGCTGAGGCACAATGACCCAGTATACCCCGAGGCTTGTATTATTGGGGAGAAAAGTAGCTGAGCATGCTTCCTGGCTTCTGAGCCACAATGCAGAATGAAGTGTTGTTTTTTTTTTCTAGTAGGTTCCATTTGGGCTGTGACCAATGCACATCCAGTGTGCGAGTTGCCTTTGAGGAAAATGCCACTTTTTTGCAGTTGTCCACAGCCATGCTGTTGGGTGGGTAACTGCCCCGTGCTTTCAGGCACCTCTTCCTCTGTGTCCAGAAACCATCCCAGCAGAGCTTCTCACAGTCTTGTGTTTACACCTCAGCTAACCTCAGGAGGAAGACCACATTACTACGTGTCCTACCGAAGGAATGCCTTTGCCCAAATGAAGCTTCCAAAATACGCTTTGCCCAAGGTATGTCCTGCCTGCGCTGCCTCCTGTGGTTCGCACAGCCCTTCCTACACCCCTTTCCAGAGGACCCTGCAGCCTCTTCCTTACCATCTCATCTGTTTCTCAAGTCCCTGCTTCCTTGCTTTCCACTTTTGCCAATCTTGCTGCCTTATTTTCTTGGTCCTTTTCTCTCTCTCTCCCTCTCTTTTCCTCCCTTGTCTTTTTGTTCTCTCTCTGGAATTCTTGATATTAGAGCATCTGAATTAATAACTGATTTATTTTTGTTTTTATGTAGTAAAGACTTTCAAGCAATGTGCATTGGTTGTCTATAAATATGGAAAAGAAAAATAAATATGCATTATACCAGTGCAACCTCTATGACCCATTTCTATCTCATTATATTGTTATAACAAATTATTGAGGGGCACTGCACACGTGACTCCAGTCTCCACGTTCTTTCCCACTGGGACTGGAATACTGGCTGTCTTTAGAGTTCTGTGACACAAATAACTTTATTTTAGTCTTCTCAAGACATTCCCCTTTGAAAATAGTGGCAAAGATGCTCAACCAGGGCTTACATCCCCTGCAATCTTTCCGGGAATGCCGAGGAGCTGTGTTGATATATAGCACCACCTAGTGGCCGTCACACTCACGCGGGCACTCACAGCTGCCTACTGGATCTTGCACCATTTACCTTGTTCCCATGTGTATTTTAAATTTGTTAATATGTTGTAGCTTTATCGTAGAGCCAAGGAAATGCATATAGAAGATTTGTAAGAAGAGGATTCTGCAGGTTCTATGAGAGTTCAGGTTTGAAACTTTTAAGTTGCACAAAGAACATAATGAAGTTTTTAATTGAGTTATCATGCATTTCTCTTTTATTTTCATCCTTGACTTGCAGTGTGCTATCTTGGACCAGTACTAGCTAGCTGCCCAAGAAATTATGATTGAAACAGCACAAGGGCATAGCAGGACTCCTCTTCCAGGAGAGCCAGTGGTGATCCATTGCTCTGGTTTTGTTTTTTGGTGGGGGGGGGCAGAATTCTCTCTCTTGGCCACTGCTCTACCTTTTACCCCAACATTGAATGGGGCTGTGATAGCCCTTTAGAGCTAATAACACGCAGTAAAGTGCACTGTTAACGCCAATGAACTATATCCGTGTTAGTAGTTATTACTATTCTCAGTTGCTCGGAGATTAATGACTGTGGTAATTGCCCAGAACCATATGTCTGCGTGGGTATACACATTTAATTGCTTTTTGCTCTTGATTTGGCTTAAAGTTGCTTTTTTTTTTTTCTAAAAAAAAAGATAACATACAACAGTGAATTATATCTTACATGAGAGTTGGAGGAAGTTTATAAGTAAACAGAAAACTAAATGTTATTTAAATTACCCTTGATGATCTCTTAGGACAGTTCCAGAGGAAAATGGACAGATCACCTCAGTAAATAAAGCAGAATTCTCTCCTATTCCCGAGTAATGAAATAAATTTCTTTGGCCAAAAAATAAAATAGCTTGCAAGATTTGGACCACTAAAAACAAAAATTATACTCAATGCAGTGAGATGTTCTGGTTCAAGAGGCATGTGGAATTGAAACCAAATTAGAAAACTGCAGTTGAGTCCCTCATTGAATGCTTGCTCTTGGGTCAGGGTACTCTTTGAGTGGAACAAATCTTGGCCAACACTAAATGCCATTTGTTGGAGAATTGAGGCTAGAACTCTAGTTTTCTGATGCCTAAGCTAGTGATTCTAAACTGTTATGCCCTTGACAGTAAATGAATAACTTCTGTTGTTAAAACATAACATTACAATCATCCCCCCAGATTTGATACACTATCAGTAACGTTGAGCAGAAACACCCCTTTGGCCTAAGAGGCCCCAGGAACGGAAGAACAAAATGAAAGAAGTTTTTATGAGCCCACTGCTGAAGATTCGGGAGAGACTTTGCATTGCTTCTTCACCCCCATCACACCAATCACTGCATCCAGCCAGTACAGAAGGAAGAGTTTAGCTTTGAACCTGAATCAGCATCTGTTCCCCTCCCTCTGTCCTCCCAAAGGACTGTATTCCATGATTCAGCCTCATTTGAGCTCTGAGGGTAGAATGCGGTAATTAATTTACCTTGTTCCCATAAAATGGGAACGAATATAGCAAATGGGTGGATTATTTGGTCCAGGTGGGTGTTTATTATACAAAGCAATGAGAGGCTTCATTACAATCCCATTACCCCTTCAAAGGGGAGCCCCAGTTCAGGTGGAGGATCTGCAGCAGAGGGGCCTGTATTTCAAGGCCTTCTTTCAGGGCCAGGACTGCTGCCCATGAGAAGGAACAAAGAAACCTTCCTGCCGACCAAAGGAACCCAGACAAAGCAGCGTTTTCGTGCTCAGATTTTCTTTAATCATCTGTTCCCTTTGTATCCAGCTCTTGAAAGATCAGAGTTCCCCTAGGCTATGTTTAAAAAAATTAATAACATAATGGTAAGGAATAGGCAAGGAGGGAGATGGGTAAGTTTTAACGTTGCTGTTGCTTTTCAAAGCACAGAGTGGTCTAGTCAGATATAGTGATAGTCTTTCCTCCTTTAACTTCATAGAGCTCACTGTGAGCCACTCAAGTGAGATAAATGAGGCAATACAGATGAGAGTGCTGTGAGCATTTTGGAGGACAGATACTCTATAAAAGCAAGGTAACATTATTATTAGTATGGATCCAGTGGTCTTTGTGGTCTTCGTGGCCGGTGTGATCAATGTGTACCAGGATGCAGGTGGTGTGAGGGCTGTTTGATTTGTGTGTGAAGGCTGTTTGATGTGCCGTAGAAGACCCAGATCTGGACCTCGATCCGTAGCTAACTTGTGTTGAAACCTGAGACAGCTACTTTATCAATTTTTCTTTGCCTCGGGTTTTTTTTTTTTTTGTTAATAAGGAGTTTAAATGCAAAATAATGTTTTCTCAGATGAGTTAGACTAGAATATCCTTAGTGATATCCCAGAAAAATTTTGTCCTGTGATCAAACAAGTTTTTAAAAAGTGGACTCCATTCTGTGTCCCTTCCCTAGAGAATAACTCATTAATATGTGGAAGATTCATGACTCCTATCAGCCAGAAAATCTCTGATTCAGCATTAATTAAAATATTTCACCAAAGGAATCTTTGCTCCCTGTTTTTAGTCTACTAAAATCCAGCAATGCTAGTTTCTTACACAACTGTTTTTTCTAAATGCTCCAATAGAAGAGCTATAAGATCCCAACTTGGTCTAAAATTGTGTGATTCAGTGAAAGAGAATATTTTCATGTTAGAGGAGGAGGATTTAGGCAAGAGGGAACAAGAAAGGTGGCATTTAAAATATCAGAATTTTTCATTGAAATATTTAAGGCCAATACCATTTTTTTAAAAACTCTGTTCAATGTAATTAGATTATATGAAGAGACAGAGAGATCAGGTCTCTGCATATCTAGACATGTTCATTTTAGTCTGTTTTTCTATGACTTAGTTCTCTAAGTAGTATAGGTCAAAACACTTGATGCATCTGGGTTTCCGGTTACAAATCTATGACATACATGTCATGCATGGTGGGTTAGAACATGTAACCTAATCCACTATGGGTTGACTGTATCAAATACCTTCTGTGACCACCTGGAAAGTTCACCAATGCAGAAATTTACTGGAAGGCCCAGAGGTGCAAAGTAGCTATATGCTTCTGCCAGCTTATTGTTGAGAGTTTAACTTGAATTTGGGGATTATATAGCACTCTGTGGAAGGAGGGAAACGTGAATTGGGCATGCCTGTCCGATAACTCTGAATGCTGGGGTAAAGGTTTTCGTCCTTTCCCTGTAGTAAATGGGGAACGATGGAAGGTTTGTCCATCAGTGAAGGAAGGAAGGGCCCTGGCAGTAATTTCTGCAGCCAATTCTCTCCCCTGAGAAAGAAAACATTTGAATGAACCACCTTTCGTTAAGTATATTACTGAGGACTCTAACATTTACAACACAGAAAAGCTGCATCAACATTGCTTAATCAATGAAAATGATATAAAGGTTCTCTAAACTGAAAATTGCTACGAAGTATGGAGCAAATGCTCAGAGCGAGACATTAAGTGTTTAACACTTAGGAAACGCTTTTATCTTTGCCAGTCCAAGAGGGGCATGCTATTATATCTCCATTCTACAGGTAGAAATTCTAGAACCAGAATTTGTTCACACGTCTAAATTAGAGTCCAGAACCCAACTTGTGTTCAAGTGAGAAATTTCGGTTAGAAGTTAGGGAGGGTTCTCCAGCACTGGTATTGCTGCCAAGGAAGACTATCAGGGCTCCCGAAGCTTCTCAAGGGTAGAACAAGTTCCATTTGTGAAAACTGGAGCAGCCGATAAGTCACCCGGCGGCCAAGAATCTTTCCATATTGTTTGTCCATGTCTGTCATCAGGTCTATCTGTTCTTGACTTTTTTTTTCTGCTTTGTTTTGCTTTTTTGTTTTGTTTTGTTTTGAAGGTGTAGTGTGCCTATCGCTTTGGCTAAAGGATAAAATACAGCTGGGAGCACATGAGGGGGCCCCCTAAGAGGAGACAGCAAGACTAATGTGTGTTGGACTCTGCCTCTCCAGAGTTCTGGTGGGGAAGGAAAGGTGTGGAATTCCCATCCACGGAACATCTGCCTGCTGCCTCCGTGTTCCCTTGAGATTCCCTGCAGAACCTCTCAGAGTACAGATTTTGGTTATCAACTTAAATACTCATTAACAGGAATTAGTGCTGTGGGGGTCTCTGATGAAACCTTTTCTCCTATGGGGTCGCTGGAGGTGGTGAACCTCAGGGTAGGGCTTCTCAAACTTGAATGTGCAGATCGTTTCCCTAGGAAGGTTGATTCCTTAAGTGGGACTGGAGGTTCTGGTGTCTGAGGAGCTCGCAGGTGATTGCTGAGCTGCTGGTTTAAGGACCACAGTGACAGATGCAGTATTTGTCAGTTTCCTCTTTGTCTCTGAAGATTTTTCTCCTATTCGTCCCACTTAAGATTTCTGAGCAAGTACTGTATTTAAGATTAGCAAATACAGCAGAATGGTTGATTCTACAAAGTCATACATATTTAAGAAAATGTTCTTCTAATTATCTAATAAGGCAATTAAATTATAACTGAGCTGCTAAGCATCCTTCTATCCTGTTTTCTCATGACCTCACTGCCTAACCCCACAAGTGACAAAGAAAATGTGTGATTAACACCTAACAAATTAATTATTATTTGTTACATATGCAAAAGGAAGCTCTCTGTCCTTCATTGAAATGCCAGCTCCTACTCGATGCTACACTCTGTGGATTATTACCTAAACGTCCTCTTCCCTCTCCGCTTCCTTGTCTTTCCGCAGGACATGCATGTCATCAGCACAGATGAGAACCAAGTGTTTGCAGCTGTCCAAGAGTGGAACCAAAACGACACATACAACCTGTACATCTCAGACACCCGTGGTGTCTACTTTACCCTGGCCTTGGAGAACGTCCAGAGCAGCCGAGGCCCTGAGGGCAACGTCATGATCGACCTCTATGAGGTATGTCACCAGGCTTATGTGCCCTGAGCCATAGCAGCATCTGGACTTGCCAACGAAGGTCCAGCTGTTGACTGATCATTTGAATACCAGTCCCATACACAGCCTCATTGCACTTGGGAAATGGAAGGATTTATAAAGTATTTTTATGAGTTGATTAACAATCCACAGAGCTCTCTTGGAGCCTTCTTTGACCAAGTCCAGGCGATACAAAGCCCCAAGGACTTGGAGAGTATCCTTGGGGAGGCAGTTAAATAGTTTGCATCAGAGCGATCTTCATGTGATACTTCAGAGCAGCTTTGAAGGGCAGACGGGGTGTTTTAAAGTGGTGGGGGCAGCTCTTGCTCGTCTCTGAAGAAAGAGTGAAAGGGGTGGGGTTGTCCTTGCCTGCTATTAAAACACTTCCTTTCGCCCTGAAATCCCTTCTAATATCTCTTCGCTACTGACCTTCTTCTTGCTGTGCTATACAGTAAGGTAAGATCAACAGGTTCTTTTATTCCCCCAAATCTGGAAAAATAAATTAACAAACAACAGCAAAGGTGGAATTTACCAGACTTCCCTCAGGAAATACAGCTCTTCATTTCCCAAAATAACCAAAATTCAAAATAAAAAGATGTAAGTTGGACCAGCCGGCTTTTGTGGTGAACACCAAAGATTTAATTTCCTTTTAAGGCACAGATAGGTAGAGAGAAAGTTACTACTTTGGAGTGGATTTGAGCCATTTTTCAGTCTTACCTTGTACTTGAAGGATTTATAATGGGCCCTAATGAGCCAGTATTCATAGAGTATCACCATATACCTATGTTCTTTTTGCAAAAAAATCCTAAAATGGATTCAAATATGTACAGTCATAATGAAAATATGGTATGGCTGAGGATAAATACAGGGAGTAAAACGGTTGTTTGTATTACAAGAAGCAAGAGAGTTATATTCAGTATGAAAGAAATCAATTTCCCTTATGAAATTCAAGCCCATCATTGTAATTCCTCTTAGAATTTTCTCTTTCTCCTTCGCTTGTTTGTAGGGATGTTCTTCTAATGGCTAAACTTCTCTGTATATGTCACGGCATGTTAATAAACTGCATGCCAATCCAGAACCCAAGTGTTTTTTTACCAGAATTATGGCAGACTAGCATAGAACATATTTTGTGTGTATATATTTAGAAAAGCACAGCACAAACTTTTTTATACTTTCACGGGCTTTCTTCACTTTCTCTCCTGCCCGTGTTTCAGATAAATACAGCATCATACATCTCAGTTTCAAACTGAATGTGTATTCTGGAAAATATTTATGTATTCTGATGATTCAGTTTAAATTCATTTTGGATAACATTTGGAGTATAGATTTTTGAATTCAAGTTGCCTGAGATTAAATCCTCTCTATGCCATTTGTATGTATTCTTGAGACAAATCTTAGCCACTGTTTCCTTGGTTAGAATAAAGCAACACCTAGGACAGGATTTCTCTGAGGATGAAATGAGTTAATACTTCTAAAGTGCTGAGCGCAATGCCTGAAATACAATAATGCTCAACAAATTATAGGTAACACATAATTAATATTATGTTCACTCTATCTAAATACCAATATAATATTCTATTCTTATATCCTTAAAAATGACCCATACTATGTAAACATCCAATACATTTCTTTTGAGTTTCCCTTTCTTCCATATTGCAGTTAGTGTGGCCACGTGGCATTATTTAGCACCAACCAGTGACCTTCTTGTAAGCAAATGCGAATCGCCACATTTCTTAGCTCATTTGTAAGCGCCCCATGAACGTTTAAACTTGCAGTATGCTTTGCTGAACCACTGTGCATTCTCTTGCTCCAGCATGTGTCCCAGCAGCATCTTCTGGGTCTCAAACTGCTGTGGAGCGTAGTTGTCTTCCCCTGCTTGGTCATTCCGTTTGCTTTCCTAGCCCTTATTCGCTCCTTGATCATGAACTCTCTTTCCAAAGAAAAGAAGGGAAAAAAGAAAAACCTCTGATTTTCAGATTGATTTTTCCGCTTCCTGATTATCCTCTCCCCTTTTCAAGTCATTTCAACTTAAATTTTCTGGATCAATACTGCCAGAAATAGAGACTATTTTAATTGGTCCCTTGCTGGAGGGAAAGGTGGCAGATCTGGACAGGAATGACTGTGCAATCTCATGTTATTTGCAGCTATTTTCATGAACGATTTTCCGAATCCAAACATTGGTACCAGGTATGGAATGAAAAGAAGCAGGGTGACCTCTGGACATGGCGAACTTTTCTTCGTTAATCGTGCGTTCCCCCTTTGTGTCTTTCTGGCGTTCACTATCCGCAGGGAAGCTGCCGGCTCTTGTTATCATCACTTTGAGGAATGCTGTGACTGTATTATGTAAAGGTGCTCTGCATCCCGGAGCCGGAGAGAAGCGCCTTTGTCTTATTAGTCTGACAATTCGCAGCAACTTGAATTGAAATTGATGTGATCAGGACGGCAGTGCCGTATCTGCTGATTACCTAGATAGAAAGAATATTGGCGGACACGGAGCCTGGCACAAATGTTCCCTTAAATCTGATTGTTCTGGCTAGCAGGAAGCTGAAAGCCATCCAGCATGAATTTCCCAGTAGAATTACAATGAATGATGAGAGCTTAGAGATAAATGAAAAGTAAGAAAATCTATAAATGAATTAATAAGGAGCAGAGATGAGCAACCCATGAGGTAGGGATGACGGGGATAGAATACACAGAGTGCATGCCTGCTCGCGTTTGCGGGTGACAAGAGAGACTGCCACTCTGTGTGCAGCTGCATGCCACTTACCTGCTATCACCATGCTCATGTCCGATTGAAGCTGTTTTAGTAGAGGCAAACTACACAGTGTATAAGAGTGTGGTTGGGTCTGTGTATCAAGGACATATAGTTGATGGGTTTTTGTGGGAAAATAGAGAAGGAGGCACAGTTCTTATTAAAACCAATCATTTTGTTTGCATCCACCTTGGAACCCAGCTAAAAATGCTTCCCTCTCTACTCTAGAATTACATGTGTGTACGGAATGAGATAGGGAACTGGTTAGGACCATGTGTTCGGGGACAGAAACCTGAGGTTTAGTTATTGGAAATCAGAATTTTCCCTTAGTGTGAGTTGGCCATTGAACAAGTACCTTAATCAAGAGGGCCAAGAAATGTGAGCCAGGAAAGCTGGCTACAGTGCAGACATATTAAAAATGGGATTTTTGTTGATGATGAAATATATTAATGAATTCTCTGGGGCATTCTAATGGGCAAAGCTCTGTTTAAAGAACCTTATAAACTATCTCATTGGATCTACATAATAATTGTAAGATTAGGCACTAAAATAATTTCTCTCCCAATTAATAAATACACAGTTTGAGAGAACACAGGCTCGTGTGTAGGATTATAAAACTAGTAAGTAATTCTCCTGAATTAGAGTATGCAGGAATATCTAAGAGTATCATGTCTCCCTGAAGGATCAGTATCTGGCCTTATATTTGGTTGTGGATGAAGAAGAGTATCGAGATTAGAGGACACCAGAGCGCAGGATAAATAATGCTAGATTTTGTCTAGTAGTAAAACAAAAAGTAGTCTAGGAGGAAATCACTGTAGAGAGAATCAGCAGTTAATTATTCCAGACCTCTATACCACCTTCTGAACCATGTCCCACATTATAGCTAAATCTAGGCAGTAATTACACACGGTTCCCAATTTTGTCTGGTGTATTTCATGTATAAGAAAAGCCTGGTGGATTATGTGTTCGATACAACAAACAAATGTCTCAAAACGCTGTTATTCCCCAACAGCACAAGTGTTCCAGTGGCATCATGTGGGTTGAGTGATAGAAGACAGCACGTTGATGGTGGTCGGAAGCGAAGAGATGCGATGCATGAGTCTGTGACGTGCAGTTCCTAGTGTCTGTGTGTGGTGTGGATGATGAAAAGGAGTCTGACAGCTTTGGACAGTATCCTCGCTCCTTTGGGAAGGGAACATTAATTGATGATGATGAAGAGCACTTTGGCTTAATGGACGATGACAGTTCACCCCAGCTGAGTGGAACGGGTTATGTTGGGAGTGAAGCCACCTGGCTGACAGGTGTGGAATGCACAGGAGTGTGTGCATATGAGGGTGAGCCGCAGTGGGCAACGAACACAACATACTGTACTCACGAGACACATACCAGGGAGCAAGGGATGTCCTGGCACACAGTGCCTTTTGCACACTTCATGTAGTCTATCTTTAAAAGACAAAACTCAACAGACTTGATGATGTAGTTCTGAGAGAAAACTTACCTCTTAAATGCCAGGATAAGAGGTAGAGAGGAAAAAATGTTCTCCCATCCAACATATATTCATTATAGTGTGTAGACTAGGCTACTATCTCTCTAGAAGGAAAGTGTTGTGTGATCAGGGCACCAGGGAAAGAAAGAACATTTCTACCTATTTTGTCAAATGGGTTCCCCACCTGCAGAAGCATCCCTGCTCTGTCTGAGTATACATCCTTTCTACCTAGAATATTCTTTACAAGATAAAAATATCCCCAAGCCTAAAGAAATCATGGCCTTGGAAAAATTATCATGCTTGCCATAATTATTCCATCTTTTTTAGTCTTTCAAATTTTTCCACTGGGGATTTGTGACTTAAAACCGAGTGGATGGGAGTAATCATCTCTCAGTCAGCATCAGAGGTAAAAGTGGGCAAAAACAAAGACTTCATGACCAAGATCCTCCCAGATTAACCTCCTTGTGGTGGAACATTTGAAAGATTGGTGCAGGAGAGAACCATCAAAGTAAGCATAAAAAGGGAGAGGTATCTGGAGCTCTTCTTTTAAATGATCTAAGAAATCCAAATTCCTAGCAACTAGCAAATTCTAATTTGCCAAAAACATTTGTTGAGTGAATGTACACTTGCTTAGATATTCCAGGTCTAATATCTGCAATGCTTAGCGTGATGCTGAGTAGATGCTGAAATATAGCTAATGAATGACTATTGATTAAATATACTGAACAGTGAAAAATGGCTATTTCCTATATGCATGGTATCCCAAAGTCATATTTCTCTCAGGATACTCTAGGCTGAGAGAGAAGTTTGAAAAAAAATGCAGTACAGCCACAGGGCTAAGTATATGAGCTCTGGAGTTGGACACACTAACTTGGAGTCCAGATTTTAGATTCTTTTGCAGAATGATGCTAATTAGACAAGTGAATGGCCACATTTGAATCTTGGTTTGTTCATATCCAGAATTAGGATAATATTGGCTCTACCATTTAGAGTACATGGAAAGGTTTATGTACTCATATTTGCCAAAGCCTTTCAGGTAGTGCCTAATAATTTATAGGCACTGAGTAAGTTCAGGTTACTGCTGTTGTCTTTATATTTCTAAGGTAGAACTCTTACTATTTATTTTATTGAAAGCAAAACTGGGGTCCCTTGTACAAAGTGAATTCACTATTATGAATTGTAAGGGAGCAATTGGTGAAGTGAATGAAAACCCAAAGTTGATATTAGGGTTGGAGACTCTAATGTGAGAATTCACATGAAAAGAGACAATTTGAATTAACTTCTTGTGATAAAGGTCATACACACACACACATACACACAGAGTTCTGGGGAGTGAAAAAAATTAAGAGTAGTTATGTACGTATACCAACTCCCCACAATGCATGCAATCATTATGTACTAAGGTACTAATCATTATGTACTAATGTATATGTTTTTATACAAATTTTAAAAAAGAATACTAGAGGAGTTTATAGGAATATTTTCCCCCATAAGAGAACTCCACAGTGGTTGAGACCAAGGTATGAGAGATGAATAGAATAGAAAAGTGTTGGAGAAAATCAAGATGAAAAGAGATTTTGATTTCTGGAAAAGGCTTATTGAGTTGGAGCTCAAAAGATGAGTAAGGAGAGGTACATTGGGAGGTTGTTCCAAGATTTTGGGGGTGACCTATATGAACCACAAGAACAAAATAAGAGAAGGAAGGCAGTGCTTTGAGGTTGTCTTGTTGGGGAGCACAGCATGTGTGGATGTGCTGTGTGTTAGTTTGAGGGCTGAGCTGTAACACTCTGTGTTAGTCACCTTTTCATGGCTATGACAAAATACCTGAGAATAACAATTTAAAAGAGGAAAGATTTATTTTTGCTCATTGTTTCAGAGTTTTCCATCCATGGTCGCTTGGCTCCAACTCCAAGAGGAAAGGTGTGTGTGTGGCGGGGGAGGTGCTTGCCTCATGGCAGCCTGGAAGCAGAGCGAAAGAGAGCAAGAACTGGAGGGGAAAGGGTTGGGAACTAGATATAGTTGCCAAGGTCATGCCTCCTTGATCTGTTTCCTTCGGTGAGGCCCCACCTCCTGTTTCTATTAACTCCCAAAATGCAATCAAATTAGGTCCTCATCAGTGGACAGCTCCATTGATAAAGTTTCAGCCCATATGACTCAATCACTTCCCAAAAGCCCATCAGCCGAGCCTTCCATGAAAGAGCCTTTTTGGGGATACATAATATCCAAATCTTACCTTTGTATTTAAAGTCTAATCAAAATAAAATACCGGTGTCTATGATATTAAATAATACAAAATAATTAGTACTTACTTTTGAAACTGCTGGCATGAAATTCCTCCATATGAGAAGCAAAGAAACAAAAGTAGTTTCCTAGCGTACTCAGTATTCTCAGAATTCGGTACACATGATATTTAACAGGTCTTTCACCGAAGGTAGACAACAGTAGTGATATATCCCAACAGTAGTGATATATCCTTTTCACAGAAATATCTTTATTGGAAATTCTGTGTCTATGTGGAGCCACAACTTCTACCGGGAACATTACTTTTCCTTATCCCCTACCTAACATCAACTCCCCTCCTTTCATTCCATATGCACGTAGCATAGAGACACAGAGAAGTTATCTGGCAATGTATACCCATTAGCCCATCCTCACTGGGACCTCACACCACACACACACACACAACACAGGCATGCACACATACAAGCCAATGTTCACACATGTGTACTCACTTAATTCCACATGGGGGGCACTGATGCAGCTGTTTTGACTTCTGAAGTCTACAATAAGAGAATACAAATTGCAAGACAGATGATGAGACTTTACAAAAAAGCATAGTGGATGCAGTGAGAAATGTGGGAAGCTGGATTTGTCACGCTCGGAGTGGATGGCACCAATACCGAGCAGCTGGGTAAACATCTGAGCAGACCAGGCCAAAGGGGCAAAGCAATAAAAAGACCCTTCCAGTGGATAAAGTGTCTTGGCTGCACGAAGAATACAGGTAGACCCTCTCGAGCTCGATCCCTTGTTTCTCTGTTTCCTCTGCTTTGCCAAGATTTTATTCCTCAAGATAAACCTGAAGGCCCCTCTGCCAGAAGTGAATTACAGGGTGCAGCTCTCTGCTCAAGTGGCATTTGATAATGCCAAGCATTTGGGGGCCAATGAAGTCACCACTTGTGCAAATCAAAAGAAGCAGCTCCTAAGCATGCATATTTCTGTCTGGTGTGCTTACCAAAAGAGGGAGAGAGCAGGAAGAAAAATGGGCAAGGAAACTACTGGGATAGGTAACATCTTTATCCCTTCTTCATTTATTGTTATAACCCTCTAGAGCATGGAATGGCTAAGACATAGCCATTTCTCATTTGTGGGTATGATATAAAGGGAAGACTAGCATGGCTTTGTGAAATTCTGATTTATGAAATTTAATTTTTGAAGAACTGGCAGTTTGGTCCTATTTAAGTACATAACAGCCTCTTGAACATATGCAAAACTAATTCAGAGTTTCCTGTTGTGCGGCCCTTACGGAGCTAGTATCGTGAATAACTAAATATTATGTGTAATTAACGCAGTATTGCTGTGAAGTAGAGTGCTCCTGGAGTTTATGCCTTCCACATTGGTTGAGGAGCCACAGTGCACAAGAAATTGTTCCGACTGCTGTTGATTGCCCAGAATGTGGCTTGTTTCCCTAACTACTTCAAAGTATTCCTCTCAGCCACTCGTTTAAGGCATTCATTTAACAAACTGTTGTTCCAAAAGAGTGAAAATTTGGCCCAACTCTAAATTATCCCAGATGTCAAATCAGCAGGTACAAAGTAATGAGGTCTGACTGTGTCAAAAGCAGAGGCAAAGCGTGTCTTCCATTGATCAAAACTCAGCCTCTCTGAATTAACAGATTCAGAGCTGTGTTGACTGAAAGAGTTTTGGAAGTCAGACAGATTGAGAATGAAACCCTGCTCCCTATGATCTTGAAAAACTGATTTCATCCACACCTGAGCTTGCTCATCTGTGGAACTGGAATAGAAGTCGTTATGGAGGTCTGAAACAAGTACTAGAGGGTTTATATACATTAGGAAGTGGGCATAGTGCTTGGTATTAGCAAGGACTCGCAAGACAACAGCTATTTTTTCAATCTCTCCTTAAAAATTTTCCATTACAGTATAAATGGTCCTAGTTAAGTTAAATGGGCTCATATATGCTTGCCAGTTTATTTACTCACTTCTCTGTATGTTCCAGATAGATACTTGAGCCCTCCATTTTTTTTCATCCTCAAAAGGTGGCTCACAGCAGTGGTATTGCCTGCTGACTGTGAGCATTAAATCCACTAAGACATATGTGAGTTTGAATGCACTTTTCAGCACAGTGCCATCCTTTTCCTCATTGCCCTCCAGTTTACCTACATTGTGATAATTTCACACAAGGGTAAATATGTGTTTGATAAACTCTGCAACACCTGGAAAGAGACTCCACGATGGATGATTTGTTATTGCACAATTTTGACAACTTGCCAGTTGTTACCTCTTCCCCAGCATATGGAAGAGAGGAGACAATTGTATTTTCAGAGTTAATACTTAGTAAGAGCTGTTTCTGGTGAGAGCAATGTTGTGATAAGAATGGAGTAGAGATTATTTGATAATTTGCAGAAAATATTGCTTTTTTAGGTTTAAAGTTTTTTTTCTCCAATATTCAGTGAATTTGTGTCTTACAGAGACCATTTGTAGAAGGAAAAAGCAGCAGTAATTAATCAAGATCTTTAATGGAGAACTGCTTTCAGTTGTGCAAATCGCCAAATGGCTCAATAGTAGTCGTTCAGAGCATGAGTTCTGAAGCCATAGAGTTCTGGGTTCAAATCCCGGGTCTGACACTCACTGTGTGCGGGTACCAGTGAGATCTTATGAAAGTAGAGCTAACTCAGTAAGCCTGAGATTTGCTCAAGTGTGAAACAGAACACATGATTCTTACCCAAGAGGACTGGTACAACAATTAAATGAGGTAAAGTGTTTAAGACTAGCACACAATGAAAGTAGCTCCTCTTTCTGTATAACTTGACAAATTACAGAACTGAGAACACCACTTCATCTCCTGGCCCCTTGAAGACTGCTGCCAACCTATGTCAGAGAGAATAATAAACTTCTGTCAAACTTATACTGATCTCCATACACCAGGCACAACTCCATGGCTTTCTGCTGGCGGGCTGGAGAGTCGTATCTAAGCATAGTTCCCCACTCTGCTGTCACCTTGTCTTTCCCCCCAAGACCAGTTCTCTTAGAAGAATTACACAGCCTCCTTTTTTTTTAAGTAAATAAATATATTCCTTCTCAAATCGATATATTTTTCAGCCATGTCAATTTTTCCCAGGTAGCAGGGATAAAGGGAATGTTCTTGGCTAACAAGAAGATTGACAACCAAGTGAAGACTTTCATCACATATAACAAAGGCAGAGACTGGCGCTTGTTGCAGGCACCGGACACAGATCTGAGGGGGGACCCCGTTCACTGTTTGCTGGTGAGTATTCACCTTGGAGCAGAAGGCCCCAAGAGGTGGAGGGCTGGAAATGGCACTCAGTAGGAGGGTGCGGATAGTTCTGGCACTTTTGCTCAGCGGATGAGCAAAACGGGCAGAGAAGGGCCTGCAGGAAAAAGTGGAGAAGACTCATGAGGCTGCCTCCTGCCATGGTCAAAGAAATAAAAGAATGTGGGTCAAACCGGTGCTCACCTGTGGGATCCATGCTTCCAGCCTGAATTTTTTGTTTTGTTTTGTTTTGTTTTGATGTTGAGGATCAGGCTTAGGGCTTGGGGCATACTAAGCACACACTCTACCACTAAGCTAAGCCTCCAGGTTCTGATGAGAATATCCAATTGTGGTGTGAGTTTATCTCCTAAACACTCATAATTTCCTGTGGAACTCACCTGTTCCAGACTTGATAACGCGCACATTTACCACACAATTGTTGACCTGAACAAAAAAGTGTAGGTACGATTCCTGTGGTAATGTTTCATCACATTTTGAGAGAAGTCTGTGACTCAAAAAGGGTTAAGAACCACTGATTTAAACTTTTACTTGTTTTCTTTATAATTTATTCCATCCATTTGTCTTAGTCTGTAAAGCTGGGCTTGGCATAAAAGATGGCCTGAGGGGAAATGATGGCCCAGCATTTGTTTTTCTAAACAAGGTCTCTCTGGAACACAGTCGGCTTATATATTCATGTATTCTCCATGCAGCTTTCCCTCTATAATGGCAGAATCAAGGAGCCATGACAGAGACTGTAGGGTCAACAAAGTATAAAATGGTTATTTTGGGGCTCCTTAAAAAAGATGTGCTGGTCTCTGCTTTGAAGTGTGGATTTCTTTTAGTTATGTTACTTTGAGAAGTAAGTATTATCAGCATTAATTTATTTATATATTGGTGCCAAGGAGAAGGATCAAATATGGGCCTCACTTCGAGGGGTTTGCAGTCAACTTAGCTCTTTGCATGAGGCTAAATTAAGAAATGGAAGACTGTAAAGTCACCGTTACTCCTCTTAGTAGCTCTTGATACCTGTTCCATACTTGGTGCAGCAACAGATACTGAGTGAAAGTAGAAGAGCGCGGGGAGGGAGAAAAAGGGTAATTGCAAAACAGAGCATTGTTAAATTAATACTATTAATTCCCGTAAAAGAGTTAAGTTGCATTTAAGTCAAGAAAAAGGAGAGATCAATATGTAAACATAGAGAGAAGTCCACTTAGTTTTAGTAGGAAGTGCTTGGTTAGTATGTATGTATAGTCAGCCTTTCCATCTGTCTGTCTGTCTGTCTATCATTGTTCACACTCTTCACAGACTGTGGCTTTGACATCATCCCCACTGTCTTTCCTTCCATCCCACAAAGTCTGGACAACCACTTTGCAGGTTCCTCTTGCACAGCTAGAGGTATGTTACCCTCCTACCGGAAAAGAAGGCAGCAGCTTACGGCTTGACCTTATTAGTTTCAGAGGATACAATAGTTGTCACAGTGGATTAGGGAAGCAAGTCTAAAATTCAGCCTCCCACTCAGCTTCCATCCTTATTACTGGCAACTTACAGGGAGAAAAGCAACCTGTTATAGTGAGTGCGCAAAGCCTGTGACAGATTGCATAAATGTACCAGCTGTTTATTGAATACCTACGCTACGCATAGGTGGGGCTCGGTGGCATTTATAAAGAACAAGGACACCTTCGTAGCAAAACTCTTTATTCCAAGGTGAATCGTTATGGTGTTTAGGCAGAGATGCATGGGACATGCTGTTTCCCACCCCCATGCACTTTGGAGATGCATGCCTTCATGGGAGAGAATTAACCATGTCATCTAAAGGGCTCGCCTGTCCTCTTTGGCTTCATAAGTGGATCATTACAAATGACATCTAAATGAAACTCTGAGCAAGGTGTTACCTTTTCCACCCTGAACCCAGAGTCATGAGTCAGATTTCTGTGCCTCCAAAATAAAAAGGCAGTATCAGCTTCCTCCTCCATTTCCACTGGGACAATCCTAATCCAAGTCACATCATTTTTCATGTCATTTACGGTGATGGGCTCCTAGTTGGCCCTCCTCTTTCCACCTGGCAACCTGGTTTGCAAATAATAGTCAATGTGACCTCTTTTTATAATCAATCAACTTTATTGAGATAAAACATACATACATACATATGAAACATCCATTTAAGAGTATAGTGCAATGAATGTTGACACATGTCTGTACCCAGGTAGCCCTGACCACAGTCAAGATAGATCATTCCCATCACCCTGAACCATCCTCGGTGCCCTTTGCTCTCAGAGCCTCACTCCCATCCTTAGATAACCAGACTTGGCCCTCCTTATTGTGTATTAGATTTCTGTCTTCTCAGATTTTAGAAACAATATTAATTTGAACTTCTTTTGAAAAACTAGATCATATCTCTCATTTATTTCTGCTTTCTAATGGTTGTCTAGTTCAGGATGAAAAAATCAAATACTTTATTGTGACCTCCATGTTTTCTGGCCTTGGTCTACTTCCACCTGGTCTCCAGCATCTTCCTCCTTCCTTTCTCATACTTAAGCCATACTTAAGTATACTTCCTTTTACTTGAGAGGGTAGGGGCTCTTTCTTTGTCAACTGACAGTGTTCATCTGTATCTTACTCTATGTGAATTAGCTATTATTTCTCTTAATAATGCCTTTTACTAGCTAGAATTTTCCTTGGCATTCATACCCTGACTTCTCAGTTTTCATGAGCACTCGATAAAGTTACCTTTGTCCCTAACCCTTTTCTCTTCCTGCGCCTTATTATTACCTGAAATCACCCTGCGTATTTAGGGACTCTCTTGTCCATCTTTCTTTGTCAAATATGAGTTCTGTTAATGTACAAACTATGGCTGTTTTTGTGGCCATTTGGAAAATGAGCTAAGAATCACAGCTGCCACATGGTAGATACTCGACATATGTATTGTGTTTGGAATCTGTATTTGGAGTAGGCCCTGAATTCGAAGGTGTTATTTGAGTTTGACATGTGGATTGTAATGAAAGCTGTGCATTCCATCTGATAGTTACACTGAAGAATGTGTTGTAATATCTACCTTCTAAAGCTCATGAGCTCAAGTTGACTCTAACATTGATAAAGTCAAGAAACTCATTAAAATGAAGAAGAGACGAATTAATGCAATGGAGATATGCATGGTACCCAAGAGTCTTTGGTCCTTCCTCCCTCATTGACCCCAAAGCGCAATAGAGTTTTTAATTCAAGCTTCAAAACACAGATAGCAGGGTGAGGAGTGGAAAGTGACAAAGGGAGTGGGGAGGAGAAACTAAAATCACTTTATACAACCCACCAAAGGCACAAAATAGGAAAGAAAATCTTTGAGCTACAGGAGACCCAGACTGTTAAAAAACCTTCTCTAGGCTTCAGAGCTGGTGGCAAAGAGAAGATAAAAAGTGATTTTAGATTGGGAGTACTTGGAAAGTGACAGTGTCACCGAAAGCACAGCCTAGTGATTAGAAAAGAGATTTTCCAGCAGGGCTGTTACAAATGTGGAACAAGTGCAGAATTACAACCCCACATGGAATGTTCCTGGTAAAATGTATTCTATAGAAATAAGACATCCAGGGTAATTTGGGGCTGTATTTTTAGGACTTTCAGACTGATTGCCTGGAGGGCTCAGCTGGGATTTCTTTCCTCTGAAGACCGCATCGTACAATTAGGTAGGGTATTACAGGTCACAGTCTCCCTGCCTCCAAAGCCTCCACGCCGGGCTCCCAAGAGGGAAAATGTGGCTGAGCTGAGGCCATGACAAATCCTTGGGCCCCCAGGGAAAGCACAGTGTTTCGTGGAGAGAGACCCAGACTGCTTCATAGATTCATTTGGCATTGTTCCCACTGGAGCTGAGCAGCAGCTGCCCCAGAGATTCATGACTGTCTTCTCCCTCCCCTCCACTGTCTCTGACTCTACATGCTGTGCCGGATGGAGCCAAAATGCCACTTCCAGCCAACTGGTGTGGGGGCCTCTCTGTTCTTTGTCATTGAGTCTACTGAACAGCTGATGAATTCCTAGCTCTGATTCAGGGTTGGAAACTGAGCAAAAGTATAGGAGCTTGCAGGAAGGAGGATGTTGGGGATGCTACTTGGGAAATTACGTGCTGCTTTGCTATTTATGAGAGTTCTGATTAATAGCCCTGGCATAAAAATACCACCAAGACAGCATTCAGAGACCATTGACACAGAGGTTGGAGAGGAGGAAGTGGTACAGTCTTTGACATCTCTAGCTGTTTGTTGAGTTTATTCATTTCATGCTGGGGAAATGTCTTCTATCATGTAATAATTTTGCCTACAGTGCTTGAAACCCAGTAGCTATTCATGGATCACCCGTGAGCACTGTGCTAAGTAAAATAATGTAGGCTCAGAAAGACCAATACTGCATGTTTCTGGTATGTGGAAGCTAAACCAAACTCAGGGAAGCAGAGAGCACTGAGGTGGGGGTGCCCAGAAGCTAGGGGTTTGGAGTGATGGAGAAATGTGCTCAAAGGCTTCAGCTAGACAGTTGGAATAAATGGTAAGTATTTACGGTGTAAAAATTTAATGCATCAGTAAAATCCAGCACGCATTTATGGAACACCTGCGGTAGTGAAAGGATTTTGTGGGGAAAAATAAAAGGAAAAAGAAAAAGGCAAAGGAAAGGAAACTAGGATCTAGAGGACCACAGATGTGCTTCAGGGTTTTGGGAACTCCCTGAAATTGAAGGAAAACTGTGCCTTTGTTTTTGTGCGCTTTTCAGAGTCCTTATTTTGCTTCAGATTCTCAAACCTGGTATCTGATTCTGATAAGATTAGACTGATGATGTATTTGATGCTGGAACTGACCAACTTGTGATATGCCATGGCCTGTAATTGTGTGTAAATCCCCAAAGGGCAGCTTCCAAAAACAAATGCTGATCCCTCCACCCTCTATCGTCTCTGAGTCAGCAGCTCGGCCACGGTGGTTCCTGTGTACAATCCTGTATCTTCTTAATGTAGAAATTAAAGTGAAGTAGAGAACTGTCCTCTATTGGAGACCACCCTGGAAATATAGAAGCAGCCCCTGTGACTATTAGGATGCAACAGGTGCTCAGTACCTGTTTGCTAATAAGAGAAAAGAAAGTAGGAAAGCAAGAAAGAATGAAGAGCGAGAAGTCTACAAAGTACCCCTGTCTGGGCAGAATGTTCCTGAGAATCTGACAGCTTTGACTTGTGTCCCCTGGGACCTTGGAACAGCTTGACAGTCTCTACAGTAAATGTCCCCGTTAGTTTTTGGAGATTTCACTTTGACAAATATCCAAAATAGGTACAAAATTTTAAGTTAAAAAGGTAAGATGAGTCCATTAACATTGTTTTTATTCAAACATTTGGGCAGACTATGCAAATTCTTTGACACAAAAAAATGAAAGTAAAAATAAAATAAAGCCACAGAATATTCTCCATGTACCAGCTGGGGGCAATCCAGTACTACAAATGTGAGAGTAGAGAAAAAGCTCACCAAAACGATCCCTTCTAATGTTGCTGCTACTACACGAACTGGTGAGTTTTCTTCTCAAATTAGTACATCTTGGTCCTCTGGAAGCCATAGCAACAGAGCAGTGCTGAGACAGCCAATGAAAAATGCCCTCTATCCTTTGCGATAACAGGTTTCTCACGCCTCCCAAAATATCCTTTGCTCATTTCTCAACTGAGCTGTTCAGTCTTCCAGCTATGGCAAGCAGCTGGCTCAGGATTCCACACTGAGGCCAGAAATGTCCTGCTCTTTTAGGTGTCACAAAAGGCCCTCCATTAAGCCTTTCTGTCCAGGGATCACCGCCAAGCTGCACTTCTTGGAATGCCATGGAAATGATCACAACGTCCCTCAAACCATGTGTTTTTTAATAAACCCCAAGTGTTCCCTGGTATTGTTCTGAGTAGAACAGTAATGTGTTTTATGTCCCAACGAAAAAGCATATCTTGATATGGCCAACTTTTATGGATCATCTTTTTTAGATCTATGCAAGATTCCACGGAACATGTAAAGTTACACTTGATATGTTCTCTTCATTCATAGAGTTGGGTCCCTTAGAAGGATAAAATTGTAGCGTATCGAAAAAGACAGTACAGGAATGTGCATGGTGAAACGCACTGTGGTGGGTCAGAGAAGGAAAAAACCTGATCAGCTGCAGTTGTCAGGAAAACTTGCAGGGAGAAACGATTTGACACCCCTCCTGTAACCTGACTTAGCTTCCGCTGGGTGCTGCGTGACGGTGCCCTGGGGTCTCTGTAACAGCTAACAGTACCTGGCTGCTCTTCCTCTAGAACCAAAGAAGTGTTTGGTTGTGGTGTGTCTTTGTAGAGGGGCTGTCTTCCTTTTGCTTAAAGAACCTTACAGAGCGGAAATGAATTTCTAATGCTTTAAATGTTCATGCAAAACTAATAATTTATTGCTCCCTGAGAGTTTTAATTTCTGTATTGGCAGTGAAGAAAAGACCTTCTTGTGATCGGCTGTTTTATGTTTGCCAGTGTTGTGGCTGTTTTCATTTGTTAGTTTCATTTTTGGTTTGTCATTTACTCTTATCTGATATAAATTTAATCATTATATCTCTGTAGCACTCTGAGTAGTTGCTGGCTGAGGAGTATAGAGCAGAATACAAGTAATAACAGAGATATGTTGGTGATTCAGAAAACTCAAGCTGATAAGATTAGAAAGTAGTCTTCCTGAGAGATGGAAAGAAATGTGGGTTCAAACACAAACTTGTATTTTTTGACAAGTCAGTACAAGGTCTATTTTAAAATAAATTCATGTAAGGTATTTTATCTTTTTTTGACAACTACTGATATCTTAATCAGAGAATTTGGTCAAGCTTTTCAGGCATGGGAAATTTTAAGTTCCTTAAGTTTTAAATTCCTTCAAATTTTATTTAAATTTTTATTACTACTGCATTTTGTGCACATGTACGAATTTTATATTGAGTGACACCGATTCTGATAAGATCCTGGTGGAAACACTGCATCTGTTGTTTGGAAAGTGTCAGGACAGTTTCTCACATCAAGTCACTTTTTCTACACCTAGACCAAGACTTCAAGTGGAGCCTGACTAAAAGGTGTCCAGCAACTTCTGCAAAGTCCTCCGGACTGAATCTTCCTTCCTGACTTCCTGCCTTATCCCTCCTCTTTAGTCTTACACGGCTACATACTGCACTATTCCATTCTTTTGCTTCTTTTCCTTTGTTGTTTATATCACTCAGGTCTGAAATGACTTTTCATCTGTTGAGTATCTTACCTGCAGTCCTAGCCAACTCATTTTTGCTTCAGGCACCATTTTCTCCTGGTGCCAAAGTTGGACCTCATCTCTTTACCTTCCACAATCTGAGAATATTTTGTCACCTGTCTCATGGCTATAAAAATGTACTGTTTCCGTGGTAACCAGTGGAAATACCTCATGTCCTCTACTTTGCCTATAAACTCTGTGAAGATAGCAAATTTTAGTCTTCATAGCTCTTCATAAGCTTCACCTAGCATTCTGCAGATAAGGTACTAAAATGTTTGTTTAATTAGCAAGTGGAATTTAAGCCAGTAAGTTAGACCTAAAATGATGGCACTTCCTTATAACCAAGTTGGCAGCCGTCTTACACCTACTAGAACCGCATGTATGTCAAATGAAAGATAAAGGATGGGTGATGAGTCCATCCAGTAGGTGGATAGAGGTGGATGTGGTTGGAAAGATAGATGGACAGTTGACGGATGGATGGATGGATAGGTGGATGGATGGATGAGTCAGTGCTGAGTCTGAGCTTTGCGTGATCTTTTAAATGACAGGCTTTCATGACATTGGTTTCTCCCCTTCTTAGCCCTATTGCTCCCTGCACCTTCACCTGAAGGTCTCCGAGAACCCCTACACGTCAGGGGTCATTGCCAGCAGAGACTCCGCTCCAAGCATCATAGTTGCTTCAGGTAAGATGCTTGCTTGCCTTGCTTGCTCTTGTAAATGGAGTACATTGTAAGAAGCTAGATATCGGTGCTTGGAATTTAATGAGCAAGCTAAAAATATTTCTGAAAGGGATCTACACTGCTGAACCTGAAGCAAGTATGCTGAAAAAGTCTGCGCAGACAGAGTGTTGCCATTGAAGTCCTTCTTGGGCTGTGGCTGGTTCAGGCCATTGTTAGGTTTTGCAGACAGATTTTTTCACTAATGGCAGTTTCCTCTTTCTAGGTAATATAGGCTCTGAACTGTCAGACAGCGACATCAGCATGTTTGTCTCTTCAGATGCAGGGAACACTTGGAGGCAGGTAGGAAAATGCCCCAGGCTGTGTTGCTGAAGTTTAAATGGCATAAAAATTGTCCCGTTTAGCTCAAATTCAGTGTTACACATAAGCTGTAAAGCTTATTAATCTGTTTGTTTTTCTTTTTTATGGAAGTCTTAAACAAATATTTAAGTTGAACAAATGTTTGATTTTTGTCATTTATTAATGATATTTCTTACTGAGAACCTGTGTGTAAGATCATTTATGGGTGACAGTAAAACCAAATTAAGTCCGATGGAATTTTCCCACAAAAGAAAGCCAGAATCCCTACAGGTTTATCAGACAGGGAACATGAAGCTAAGTGGTAGATTGCATTCTTAATGCTGAGTTGCCTTCATATATTCTCCTTGCTTTGAAGTCAGAACAGAGAGGGATGCAACGACATAGAAATAACCATTACCCAGGTGGTGTTCTGAGATGCTTAAATCTGATGTGCAAAAGACAGAGTAATAACCATCAGGATGCATATGTTAGATAAAGTAGAAATGGAATCACTTTAGACTAATGTGTTTAGCTTAAATGCTTCTTGCTTTTCTTCTGAATGAAAATTAGATACCCATGGCTTATAAAACAGGCATTTAATGAGGTTTAGCAATCATAACAAGATATGAGCCTAATGCATGGTTGTTACACTTCAATAAATATGTTTTAATAACCCACTGACATTTAATTATCATATAATAACTAGCACCATAAATTGAAATCTAATGCACAGGTAATCACACTTAGCAATGAAAGCAATGCCTTAAATTTTAGAGAGAAACATCCACATGACAGTCCAGTTCCCATTTCTTATTTTCAAACCCTTTGTAGAGCCTCAGCAGGATTCTTACATTTTGAGAAAAGCAAGGCAGGGAAGAAATTTTCTTAAGAAACTCCAGAGTAATTGATCTTGGAAATAAGGAAGAAGATGCACTATTCTAAGGTAGCTTCCTCTGGAGAATAGAGAGTCAGGAATCTATTTTCTTCTAATGCCCCAAACAGAGCATAGAAATCTCTACTTCTGTAGTTCTGATGTGCATCTTTCCTATAAGAAGCAAACAAAGGAAAGAAAGATTATTTCTGTATTGTGACTTCAGGCAAGGCTTCACTTGCCATTTGACTGAGAAAATAACGTGCATCCTATCCAGAGAGGATGTGGAGACTCTTTCCAGCACTTCCATATTTGATTTCAA